>CM077221.1:22146344-22306344 GCA_039654775.1 Spinibarbus caldwelli | reverse complement strand
TCTTGTTCCTTATAAGTCTTTTCATGTTTTTTGTCCCATCACTCATACATAAACAGAATGTTACTATCACTTTTGATCAGTTTCTTTCTTTCTTTGTTCCTTTCTTACTTTATTATTATTATTATTATTTACCCCAAACTTTCTGCCTCATCACTCACACAGACTCTTGTTAATTCTGGAGAGGCGATGCATTGCCCTCAGTGTGGGATCATTGTGCAAAAGAAGGAGGGCTGTGATTGGCTCCGCTGTACTGTCTGCCACACTGAGATCTGCTGGGTCACCAGAGGACCACGCTGGGGGCCCAAAGTAAGAGCTTTTTTTATAAGACTGGGATATAAGCTTTACTCTCTGGCTCCATTGGGTATCATACTTTGATGAAAACAAGTAATTACTACATTCTGACAGTTAAACCAGGCCATGTTGGTCAGTTTTCGCTATGACAAAGCCGTAAATACAACACAATACAACAAAGCTTTTTATTCCTTAAAAAGCCTTTTTCAAATCTTTGTTAATTGGTAATATTTATCAGTTGGAAACAGAGCTTCATCTGTCTTTCTCATTTCAGGGTCCTGGAGACACAAGTGGAGGCTGCCGCTGCAATGTCAACAAACAGAGATGCCACCCAAAATGCCAGAACTGTCACTAAAGGGAAGAGCTGAGAGAGAGGAGGAGGTACGAGTAAGAGAAAGGGAAAGAGAGAGTAGTGTCGTCTCATGGCAGTTTATAACATAAAAGCTTTTGACAGACATCAGGGTTGCCAGGTCTGCATAACAAAACTGTTCCAGGGGGTCAAAACCTGCTTCTATGGGATCCCACCTTGGTCAAAATCGTGTTCCAGGGTGGTGGGGGATTTTGCGGACTGAAAAAAACAGCCCATGGCAGCAGTATGAAAGTAGCTCAATTCCACGAACTTGGCAACACTGACAGACATACACTTCCAGTACGAGCTGACTTACTGTCCACCTGTTTTAGTTTTCTGATGCTTTTAACTGAAATACAGAAAAAAACACCTGTTGTGCAACAAACACTTCAATGGCACAATGTACGTAAGTAAATCATAAAGCAATTGAAGACACCATGGGGAATCCACTTGAAAACAGACTCCTTTTATTGGATGCCTACTGTATCAGTCCATTCAGCATCCTAATATTGTGTAATTATTTCAAAGACCCACAGAAAAGCTTTAAATTCTCTCAGCTGTATGTTATATAGCAAATATCACCTATACTATGAAAATATTTTATTTAGGATCAACTGCAGAGAGGTGACATTTCCGTTTGAATGGCTTGTGAATGTTCACACAGCTACTACAAAATGTAAACCAACTATTTAAACTGAGTGAGTGTTGCCACGCTATAACTATTCAGCAATATTTAAGACAGAATCACTACTTTGAGGGTGCTTAAATTAGTGATTTGCAAATGAATTATTCTTTTGAACCAGTTCTTTTTAATGATTCAGTCAACTGTTAAATCACTCAAGTAAAACTGTGATGTGGGTGGCATATCGAAACCTTAAGCGACAGAACATTGAACATTCTTTTTAACCAAAATCGAAAACATTGTGGCAAAAATAGATTTTAATACAAAAAAAAATACAAATGTTTTTACGCATTTTTTAATCTGTTCATTAAAAGAATGCATTTTACCAATCTGATCAAATGATCCCAGGAGGACAAATATAAAGCCAAAGCTAATCTGAAGCTGCCGATAAAAATTAAAATAAGGGAATAATTACAATGCACTTACACAAATACTTGCGTATTTGTCTTGTCTTACTCTTAAATCTATACTACACTGTTAAGACCTGTTACTGAAAGTGCCTTTTCTTGCCTGTTTTCATCTCTGTCATTTAACCACTAAAATGAGCAGTCATTTTGCAGTTACATTTATTGTTATTATTTTATATACTGTATGTTGCTGTTGTTGTAGATGTGTGATCCAGGATAATTTATGTGTGCCGTGTTTTCCCTTCACCTTTCTTACCAACCAAGAGACATTATATCTAACATTGCACATTAGTTCAGTAAGATTAACACAATTTAGCATACTGCTTTAAGATTTGATTGTTTCTTTGTAAGTTGGATGTGATTAATATGTAGCCTACTTATTTAATATTGTTTTAATGTTACATTGCAATGCTATGCTAATTTAAGTAGCAGTAATGGTCAAGAGCAGGGACCTGAGGCTTGTGTGGAATTCCTCAAGACTGTTTTAAGCCAAAGGACTGATGTTGATCTCAAAGCTTTGAATCTATGCACTGAAACAAATGTAAGCACCCAAAGCATCTATTTATGCATCAAACGAACATTTCAAAAATGTTTCCATGAGACAAGGTCATTTTCTTTAGTTTACTATTTTTTTTATTTGCACCTAAAAGAGTAGGGTTATTGTTGTTGTGACTGAGAATCCAGTGGAATTACGCAATATGTTTGTACAATTGACTTTAATGAGGGGCCGTTCATCCTTTCTTGTGATATTATGAACCTCACTAATGTTCAAATATGTGCACTATGAAGTTCAAGTAGAGTGTTTTTGCATGTACCAAAGAAGAAAATGAATGACTGAAAATGGAAAGGTCCCTGCACCTGCAGAAATCTTACACTTTAATTCAGTAGAGTAATCTGACCTCAGGGTTGCAAGTCTTAAAAAGTGCCTTACAGATTATAGTACTGAGCACCTGTATTGACAATATTTATAGCTGTTAAGATATTCTCATTATTACATACGTTTGGACTATTTTAACATGCTTCACATTTTGTTTTAAAAAATAAAAAATAACCAACCTGTATTTTATTTAACTCTTGTTGTTTGTTCTTCACTTCGGTAATTAAAATGCAAACACTTTTTGGTTCAGTCCTGACTCTCACATCACAGACAAAAATTAGCTTTTTTGAGGTTACGGTCGTGAAGAGGAAGCATAAACCATCAAAGGTTTCATGTATGGTTTTACAGGCTGAAATGAAAACAGTTATCAGCTTCATGAATCATGTTAAAACTTTATTAAACAGCTCAAACTAACAAAACAAACCTTTACAGTTAGTGTGTTTGAATTCAGTCACGCTGATTAAGTGCTTTTCACTTGTTGCAGTGGAGTCAAAAACATTTACATTATAAAGAAACAAGAAAATAAAAACAAAGCAAAAAAAAAAAAAAAAATTCAGAATCAGTTCAACTGTGTCTCTCCACCATATTTGAGTCTGAATTTCAAAAAGGATCCGTGTGTGTATATAAGAAGTGTCCTTGTTGCAGGAGTGTGCCATCACTAAAGAGAAACTTACGCAGAAACATCTCTTAATGGGAGATGTCTCATAACACTCAAGCTTTTCCTCATTGTCGCTTCATGGATGGAAATACAAATGACACACTACTAAATAACTGTGCATATACAGGTTAAAAAAAGACAGTTCAGCTTCTGGTGCAATTAGTCCATACTGTTTGCATTGTACAGAAATGAACAAGTGTGTATTATTGATATACATAAGCATAAACTGGTAAATGTAGAGATGCCATCTTTTTGGTTTATGCTGAGAGAATCTATTGACTCAAGACAATGCTCAAGCTCCACAACAGAATGCGTTAAAGAGACAGTGAACCTGCAAAAATATCAGTTTGGTCAAGATTTCCAGTAGGGTAACTATACATCCATTTTTTGGGGGGACATGTTCTTGCTGGGATTTCTAAATTGTCTAAAAATTATGGGTTTTGGCTTCCATTTCCTTTTGACATGCTCTCTACAGTCTTCATTCTTCTCTGTAGATCCCACTTTCTCGAATAAAACAATTGGTCCATTACGCCCAATGCCTGTACCACTACTTTTCAGTCATTACCTTCAGCAGGTATAAAAACAAAACCAAAACCCAGACAATTAAAGGGCTAGAGCACCCAAAAATTACCCCATGATTTGCCCACCCTCAAGCCATCCTAGGTCTATATGACTTTCTTCTTTCAGATGAATACAATCGGAGTTAAATTAAAATATGTCCTGGCTCTTCCTAGCTTTATAATGGCAGTGAATGGGCGTTGAGATTTTGAAGTCCAAATAAAGTGCATCCATTGATCATAAAAAGTTCTCCACACGGCTCTGGGGGGTTAATAAAGGTCCCCTGAAGCAAAGTCATATACACCTAATATGTCTTGAGAGGGTGAGTAAATCATGGGGTAATTTTCATTTTTGGGTAAACTATCCCTTCAAGCCAATTTAGAAATCCCAGTCAGGACATGTCAGAGAAAAAGAGAAGGAAATGTGGCCACCCTACTTCCTGGACTGATTCTTTCTCATGTAGTACGACGTAACAAACACTGTGTCTTTCTCACTTGAAAATGAAGTGTTCCCTGAACCCACCTGAACAACACTGTACAAGCCATGAACTGTGATTAGTGCAAGTGAGAAACCCTCATCCATTCACATCCAGAAAACACTAGTGATTCCAACAGCGAGATTGTGCATTGAGACAGACACCTCAATTCAAACAGCTGAACTCTTAAAATGTCAAAAAAAAAATGCACACAAAGACACCGTGCACCACTTCTCACACAGCTCTTTAGTCGTGTGAGTGTAAATGTTATAGATAGTGTGAAATATTAAGAATATCCTTCAGTAAACAACGCTGAATAAAGACAAAGATGTAGAAGTGATCAAATCATGTCCATGTAGAACTCCTGAATTCAAGAAAACCCAGTGCGAGGCATTTGGGAGAAAACAGTGCACATTTTGGTCTATTGAAAGTGTCATATTTTGGAGGGTCTATATACAGAGGGTTCTATGTACACATTGTTATATACACAAGCCAAACGAAAGGGAACGTAACCGTGTCCTTCTATGCCTAATATAGGCTTTTACACACACTACACCTGACAGGTAGCACATGCTACGCTGTGTACCATCCTGTGTTGACTCCCTGTCAAGATATGATGGCTGATGCTTGTGAGGAAATCTAAAGTCCAATAAATAAACAAGGATATGAATTTAGCTAGCTTTCACAAAGGATTCCGACACGATGGGATTTGAGTTGTTAGGGGATACTGTTTCATTATGTAGTGAAGATAGATGGACTACAATCTGAAAGATGATAATTTGGCACTGTAGTTGAAAACAGACAGGAATAAGGCTCAAGGGGCATTATCCCAAGCCCTATCATAAGGACACTCACAAAATAATGTTTTAGGCATTGTAAATTTAAGCAATGGGCCTAATAATTGGTGCAGGTTTTCCAGGAACTCCAAGAAGGTTCCAGCTGTGCTGATTTGGCAGTAACTGTAAAGGCGTATCATTTTTTGCTCCTGCCTTTTTGACAATTTGTTTGCGATAAAAGCACTTCTTGGGTCAATGTAATCAACATTAATAAGTTTTACATCATCATCGCAATTACTAATTGCAACATAGATATTAATGGTGTGGAACAGGAAAAGAAAAACAGCACTGATGTTGCAGCATCGGATGAGACAGACAAAAATGACTTGACTTTACTGCATAGCATAATCATGAAACAGGCAAAAGAACAGATTTTGTAATTAATTAAAACAAGAGATGTCGTGTTATTGCATATGAAATTCAACTAAATGTTCTTTTAAAAACATTTACAATACAAAGAAAAGAGGATGACAGGATATCATAAGCGTTTCCCTTTGGCTATATCTAACAAACATTGCTTCCCCTGAAAGAAATGTGTATCGTATCCTGCACTGCACTGCATCTGCACAGCTTCACTCACCTATCCGTCTAGTCTGAGTTTTACAGTGACCACAAACACTATACAGACAAAACTAACAAAATAAAGCATTTGTCAATGAGTTTCTCCCTGGGAATTAGTAAGTGGGGCTGATTTGATGCTCCTGTGATAAGAGCAATAATGAGAAGAGATGAGAGAGAAGGTGGACAGGGATGAGACAGACTGCAGGGTGCAAAGATCAACAAATGTAAGTGTGGGTATGTGATCATCAGTGAAGCCATATGGGTACAAAATCCACCTCCTGGAATGAGGGAACAGAGGCTGGAAGAGACAGAGAGAAGATAGAGAGAGGAGGAGAAGGTTTGGTGCAGGTGTGTCTCTGCTCTCTCTCCTGTAAGGGTGTCTGAAGGGTCAGATCTGGAGAGAGGAGGAAGGCATAGTCTATTGTGCTCATCACTGGCACCTTCACATTGGTCATCAGCTGGTCAGGTAACTGTGCAGCTCCCTTGAATTTATGCTCAACACCACCCCTGAGTGGTTGCCTGGCAACAAGAAAAGCAGAAGAAGGTTTTGAAAAGGCAGCAGGTGAAAAAATGCTCTTCATCTCTCAAGGTTGTTGCTCAGTGTAACATTGAAGAAAATGTAGACATTTGATAATAATACCTAGATTGTTCTAGATCCATTTTTATAACTTTGTGTTTTTGGATTGTAGACATTGTAACTAACTCATGAGGTAATTAGTAATGATAACATTTAAGTCATTTAAAAGCCATGTTTACATAAAAAATAAATAGTAAGTGTAATAAATAAAACAATGTTAATAATACTGATATTAATAGTTTTATGTGCCTTTTGACTCAAATAAATGCTAAGACTTTAAAATAAGGTTAAATTTCAATTAAATAAACATTAGTTAATGCATTAAGAAAAAAAAAACAAGAATTTTACAGCATTATTAATCTTGGGTAATGTTAATTTCTACATAGATATTACAAAAAAAAACTTCTACATAGTAAGTTTAACATTAAAATATTATGAATGAACATGACAATGAACAATATTTTTATATATGTAAACATTAACTTTTAAAATTAATAAATAGTATAAAAGTATAGCTCATTATTAGTTCATGATACCTCATGCATTAAAAAAATTGAACCTTTATTGTGAAGTGTTTAGTTTAGGGACCAAATCTCACTATTAACTAGACTAGCTGATTATTAGCATGCATAGTACTAACATATTGACCATTTATTAGTTCTTATAAAGCACATATTAATGCCTTATTCTGCATGACCATATTTTATATCCCTTAATCATACACCATGTCTAAACTTAATATTTACCTTACCAACTATTAAAGGAATAATTCATCCAAAAATGAAAATTTTGTCATCATTTACTCACCCAAACCTGTATGAGTTTCTTTATATGTTGAACATAAAAGAAGGTATTCTGAAGAATGCTGGTAATCAAAAACAACACTATAGAAGTCAATGGGAACCAACAGCTGCTTGGTTTTTCAAAATACTTCAAAATATCTTCTTTTGTGTTCAACATAAGAAAGAAACTTATACAGGTTTGGAACAACATGAGGGTGAGTACAGTAAATGATGACAGAATTTTCATTTTTGGGTGAACTATCCCTTTAATAAGAAAACTAAAATAATGGCTTACTGAGGCAAAAGTCATAGTTAATAGTTAATTAATAGTGAGAATTGGTCCCTTAATTAAAGTGTGACCAAAAAATCCCATAACAGGCCCCATTTCTGAATTAGTAGCAAACTGGTGTTAGAGTGACTGATCGTAACTTTTCTTTTCTGGTTAGTAATGACTGGTTAGTCTAGGGTAACTGAATTTGCTTCTACCTCCAGCGTTACCTAGTGTCTGCGAGTCAAGGTCGTCATCAATGAACTCCTCGCCTTGAATGATATTCTGCGTGTCCTCACTGTGATTGACAGGGCTGGTCATTTCCTGCTCCTTCTCATTGTGCATCTGGGCATAGACGTTTCGTCCCGGCAGTTTTCTGAAACGCAGCCAGGGACGCGTTAGGCTGCTCTCCTCTGGCCTCAGCAAGGAACCATGGTTTTTGTAGTTTTTCCTGTCACAGTTTTGTAGTTCATGTTCTGTTATATAATCTGGCTGTCAATTAGACATGTGGGGGCTGGACATGCATTCTTCAGTGATGGGGTGTGACGGGACAGTGAATATCCATAGCATTATCAAAAGATTACAGTTTTTCTAAAAAATCTGTGGTTCCTGCATACATGTGTGTACCATGCAATTCGGTGATGGGCAGCAAGACAGAATGGGTGTGCATATTACTCATTTGGAAACAGGTTGAGGAATTTGTATTTTTTTTTCCTAATAACCCACACAGGAGTGACAGGGAAGTCTTCAAAATACATGAAATATTACTTTTTAAAATTGCAGCATTAATAGGATAAAACCCTGAAGAAAAGGACAAACCTTTTAAACTTGAAGAGTATGAATGCTGCAGCAGAGATCAGACTGATGAGGAGAAAGACAGCTAGAGCCCAAACTCCTGGACCTGCAGCAGCCAAACGAGAACCTGCAGAGGAGGAACATCTCTGATAATCGCCGTTTAATACTTCCTTTATCATAACTATCAAATGGTTGCCAACATTTGCAATAAATTTCATACAAACTTTGATTCTGCTAAGCTGTATATCATTAGTGCCTGTAATGCCACAGGAATTAAAGGAATAGTTTACGCTTGATGAGATTCATTTTCATTCTTGAGTGAACTCTTTAACCATCACTTGGCTCTAATGATAACTATTTATGAACTTGCCAAACACTTAAAAAACAAACAAAAAAAATCAAAACACACAAATCACACACAATGTACACACCTTGTGTGGATGAAGGCATTTGTGTGGCTGTGACACAAACAACAGTGAAACAAAAAAAAAAAAACTTTCACAAATTTTAAAATGCCTAAAAGATGAACTAAAAATAAAAGCAAAACAAATCATGTTTAAAAGAAAGCTTACAATAAAGAAAACTTAAACATGCATGTATTATTCAAACCAAAGAGCACTGTGGTTTTGACAGCACAAAACTCAAACAGAAATGCAAACCAACAGAAGCATACATATGAAGAGTAAATGAAGTCAACTGTACGTAACAACTAGATCAGAAAACAGAACAGAAACAAGGCATTATTGCATTATTTCCTCCTTTAATTTCTAACACTGTATAAGCAGATCAATTAAATCAATCAATTAACTGTATAAGCAGATCAATTAAAGAGCAAAGATGACACTTCTAAAAGCAAGAGGTAAAGTGACGCACCATTCTCTGTTGTACTGGCAGACACATCACTAGTTATAGGTCCTTTGAAATACATTAGTTACGTTTTAGTAATTATTAATAATGAAGGGCTTGCTGTAATACTATAATTGTTAGGTGACTCACTGACATACTTTCTAGATGAACATGTATGTGTGTGTGTCTGTCAGTATTTTGCTCACCTCTATCCGAGTCTGCCAGAGTCACCAATACTCTTAACCCTCCTCTCACAATGAAGCTTACGTTGTTCTCACTCAGAACCTGCTTTATGTTGGGAACACGCTATGCAAATGAAGAACACACACACAAGAACATAACAGTTAAATAACAAATACCACTTTCTTGACTTATCAATTTACTGTTTACTTCTAATACAAACAGTATCTCCCGGTTCTAACAGGTTGTTTGTGGAGGTCTTCATTTTAGGTCACCGTATCAAGAGTTTTATTGCTAGACTAAAGTTTTGCTGTCTGAGTATGTATCTCTTCTCATTCGAGTGGCATCCTAGGCAAAATGACGCATCTACCTTATCCACAAACACACTCCTCTTCACTGGTGTGCTCTCTTGAGGAAGAACATAGAGGTCTGCAGTGGTGGGAAGACCAGGCTTCACCATGATAACCAAAGAGTCCTGAGGAATCCCTGTGAGCTGTTAGACAAAGAGCGCAACATGAAAAGTACATTTAAAATGTTGTTTTGTATAATAAAACAGAGCTCTAGTGTGTGTGTGTTTATGACTGAGACGAAAACCTTTGAAAGAATCTTGGTTACAACTTGTCCCACATCTTGTCTCCATTCAGGGATGTTTGGGTTGAAGCGATCCAAATTACGACTGAAACTCAATGGGATGACCTGGAAATGATCTGAAGAGAGACATTATATTATGAACAAGGTATAACAAATATAAGTTTGTTATAGCAAGAGGCGAGGTAGACAAAGACTTTCAATCAGTGTCAAACTCACAAAACCTTGTTACTCCAATAACTATAGCAAAGCATATGGGTTTGGAATGACATGGAGGTGAGGGTATGTACCTTTAAAACTTTTATGACATGAAAAATGTGAAAAAGACTCATATAACCAGTTGAAAAGATATGATCTCAAAATAAAGAACCAAAAATCTTCCAGGCAAGTCATTTTTTTTCTACAGAAATTTAAGTTGGGAAGTCATCCAACTTAAATTATTAAAATATGTAACCAACAGGTTTACTTTTAGCTTGAGGACAAACGATATGAAATACTGAAGTGAGACTGTGCACAAAAGTTCTTCTTAATTTTGCATTCAAGCTGAACATTGTCTCTGAGGGAGACCGTCATTTCTGCTTTCCAAGCATGACCTCATCCCTGTCACACCACACTCATAAATATTCAATCCAGCCCTGGAATCACATGAATATTTCAGTTCTATTTAACACTGTCATTACAAGAAAGAAATAGGGTTGGCCCTCAAGTTGGATTTTAAACACAAATCGAGAACTTTAACAGCATGCACTGATTGTGGCATTAGTTCCCACTCTGTATGAAACAGTGTTCCTCTGAATGATGTTTAATTATATACAAACTCTGGTTGTCATGAGGCCCAGATTATTCATGCAGTACATGCAGGATCTAAAAAACCATAGCACATTGGCTTACTGATGCACAGAGCAATTTAACACCACTTGCTAGCATAAAAATAGAACTCAAAAATAATAAAAGCTATTTAAAAATATTTAATTGAAATAATTAATGGACAACTGCTGTACTTCAAGTCATAACTTCTCTTTCCTGGTTTACATGGCAAATAGAATTTGAAAGAAATTGACGGTGCTGCTAGCCTCATGGGCAGCTCACCGACATGTAG
Source organism: Spinibarbus caldwelli (assembly GCA_039654775.1). Taxonomy (NCBI): domain Eukaryota; kingdom Metazoa; phylum Chordata; class Actinopteri; order Cypriniformes; family Cyprinidae; genus Spinibarbus; species Spinibarbus caldwelli. Next base: position 22,295,515 of record CM077221.1, on the reverse strand, counting down.
TGAATCCCGGCTCGCAGACCTTTCATACAGTTCTGTATGATTAGTGATTACCTGTCCTATACCAAAAAAACAATCCATAGAAGACTCTGAAACTAGCACAGAAAGTAGCGTCTTTTTGCTGAACAGAGTGCAAACATTCTTTTGTTATGTTTTGCGAAAAATTGGGCCACATGGGTTTGGAATTATGTAAGGGTGAGTAAATGATTTTCATTTTTAGGTGAATTGGCTGCTTCCTTTTTAAGCACAGACCTCTCATGGACATACCCAAAATAAAATGGTTGCTAACAGTGGTATCTTCTGAAAGAAGACAGTTCTGAGGATGATAAGTCTTTCACTTTGAGTTTTATGTATATTCAAATTGGTGAAATTTGCTAAAGATATCCTAGGTATACTGAAATTCCCCTGTGCTCAGATGGCCAGTCCACCCCTGATGCTGTTACACCATCAAGGGGTGTTTCATCTTACCATAGACCATGACAGTCTTGCTGTCCTGTACCATGGATCGACCATTAGAAGCCTGAACGGTCACAGGAACTTTCCCCTCCTCAGAGAACCTTGTAATCAGACTGTTTTCCAGGGTCAGCTTTGGCTGTCGAGGGGAAAGACACGTCATGCATTTCTATATAAGTGTAAAGGCATCACTTTAACTGCTACACCTGTGCCTTTAGGCATAAGCATCTCAAATTAATTCCAGGTCAATTTCTTCAGTGTTACACGTACTGTATGTGGACTCATTAAACATTAAGCTTAAAACTTTTTCATACAATCCCACATATGTATGCTATGCGTGTAATCTTAGATGCAATGCCAATGAATTTATTACGTTCCCTAATTTTTTTCTGCAGAAAAAATTCAGAGTAGTGCTAAAATACATGGCCACAGTATTTTTTTTAAAGTCAGCATAATAATTTTAATACTGCACACAAACACCTAATATACACACTTAATATAAAACAGAAAAACCTGAGCTTCTGCAATAGTAAGTATTTATGGCGGTTCCCTGAAAATCATGTATTATGAGTTTTTTTTTAGTTTTTTTTTATAGAATATTATTAGTTACCACAGAGTACCTGAAGGTTATCTCCAATCCACCAGTAAAACACGGTAAGGTTTGCCTCAGTGGGAAGCACTATAGCTGTGAGATTTACTTCTTGATTTCTGCCAGCGATTGGGACCACCTCCAGATGAACATCTTGAAGAGGAGCTGGAGAGAAAGTGGGATCAAAATAGAAATATAGACTCTCAATATCTTGAGATAAAACAACATATATAGTGTGCGGAATGTGTACAAGTTACATCAATATTTGGTAAAATCTGAGGTTTCTTTATGCATATTTCATGTGGGCCTGATTCTGAGTTCTGATTCAGTAAAAACCTTTCAACCTCACAGTATTATAGATCATACTAATCATTATGTTCTAAAATTTTACGCAGCAGCCTTTCAACTCACTTGACTCTCATTAATTTCTGAAGATTTTACTGACCTGTGACCTGGATGTAAAGTGTGGCTTGGTCATGTCCAGCAGAGTTTTCAGCCTTCACATTCACACGGTAAACACCTGGCTTCTCATAACGGTGCTGAATGGGTTCATCTGTGACAGTCAGGTTTTCATATATAGCCCTGACACCATCCATTAAATCAACCTGATATCTGGTGCTGGTGGTATCACCCTGAGGAGGGAAGTACAAAGAAACAAATAAAAGTTAAAGATGCCTACAAATTAGTGGAACATTTTTCCTTGCCTGTAAATCTTTATATTTTCTATTCAAAGTTTTCTTACATTTTATCATTCCAATTATAAGAGTTGTACTTCACCTGTTCCTGATGGACTATAAAGGTGATATCATCGCCAGGTGCCACGGCCAACATCTGTCCTTTGATGCCCAGCTGCAGACCTCTAGGAGGCAGCAGAGGGCAGGAATGCTGCTTCGCACTCTGTTCTTTATTCAAGCCACCCTCACAAACATTAGCTATGACCTTCCGGTAACTACAAGACAACACAACACAATGTTAGCCTTTACTTGTTTTTATTTGCCTTAAACTGGAAAATCCATATGATGTGGCCTGGATTTAAACTCTTAGTTATAATGGAGAGTTGTGGAAAAGATGCATTTCATCCTTAAATACCTACAATAATTTGCTTCAAGAGGTGGATAAAACATCTATATAATGTGTCCAGAAAGGAATTGCCTCAGAAAGACTGAAAAGCAAATGACTTTTTTGATAGTTGAGGTTTTTCAGAACGGGGATCTTCTGTTCTATTTAACAAAACTCAGCATGGCCTTGATGCACGCAAATTTTTTGAGTCTATTTGATTAATATTTTGAAAGCAATGAAATCTGATCTGTTTGTTAAATCTAGTCAATCCTGTATACAGTCTTTCTGCTTTGGTTGCTATAGTAATAATGTCAGTGAGAGTATTGTCAGTGTAAAAACAGAGGATGGAAAACATGAACATTTTTGCCTCTGCTCAAGTCTATCACAGTGTCCATGAAGCATAACGTAAGCCACAATCATGCAAACTGTTGACTTGTTCACTCATTCATTATGCACTACATAATGATCATCACACAGTTTGCTATCCAGACAAGACGTGTCACTGTTTTCTGGGTCCAAACGCTATCAGAAGCCAAAAGAAAACAACAAATGGTGCTATACAGTAGTACTACCAAAAAATCAAGATCCTAACCTTTATCTCCAAAGCATAATCTCAATTGGCCAGACAGTGATTCATCTTTCCAGAATCGTAAAAATATTGGCGTCTGACTCACCGTGAGCCTGGAGACTATAGTATACACCATGAAAGACTGAGCTATTGAATAGTGCTCATAAATGGATGTTGAGATAGTATTCTCACTTGAAACGGAGTGGAGGTTTGTTAACAAGCAGATATGGGACAAAATGAGTATATCTGCACACAGCTTCAGGTAATATTATGCACTATGACATTTAATGTGTTATGCGACCTGAATGATGAAAATCTGATCTGACAATTCAGACTAAGACACATTCCAAAAAAAAACAAAAAAAACATCTGATTTCAAAAGACATGTGGACATGGTACTGATTTTATCTGACTGTCTGAACAAAGCTTGTGTGCTCATCTAAAGTGTTTATGATATGCATGAGTGAGTGTTTTCTGTAGTGGCATTTACTGTGCTTGTTCAGTGTAAAAACTGACACATTTAATAAGTGTGGTGATTATGCCCTGCATTTCCTCATGTTCAGCATTGTATTACCCTGTGCTGGACTTATAGCTGTGTCCTAAGTGGCAGTTTTCAGGTGGAGCGTCAGGATCATGCCAGAAGTCAGGATAACAGCGATCCCCCTCTAACCGGAGGCTGGGAGCACGCTCAAAGCCGTAGTCACTGAGAACACACAGAGAGACGTGAAGCTCTATTTTTAGCCCCAGATCTAATTCACAATGCATTGCACTGGGATGTGAAAGTGAAGTAAAGAGTGTCTGTTACAGCAAAGGTATCTGTGTATAATTGCAATTGGCTTGAAATGTGCAAAGGTTATCTCTCTGTTTCATACCAGGCAAAGTCTTTCTCTGTGCACTGGCAAGGCTTAGCTGTTAAAGCTGATGTATAGCTCTTCCCTTTAATGCAGAACGATGACTCTTTCCTCCTCCTGTACATTCGCTCCTGGCCCATGATGCATTTCTCTCCCTGTTGGAGAAAACTTGCCTTGAGTCTCCATTTGAACAGTAAATTGATTCACAACCTGAATGAAAATTTATTTCCATACCAGAGGAGTTAAAATGTATTGCTGGAAATCTTTTTGCTGAAGAAAATATGGTTGTTTATTAATATTATTATTATTTTGTTTTGTTTTTTAATAATCTTTATTTCTTCTTCCTTATTTTCTTCTCATGAGTTTAAATGAGCTGTACAGCACTTTGGTTCAACCTTTATTGTTTTTGAACATGCTAACTTTACTGCTGAGTAGGAGGTTAGAAAAACAGCCTGATATTACCTGTAGGTCAGTGAGTTTCCAGGAGTCATAATCAGCTTCTGTGCACTGTCTGGGAAACGACTGACGAAAATCCACCTTCACCAGCTCCCAGTCTGAACGGTAACTTATGTGGCCAAATACCCTGTCCACAACAGCAAACATAAATAAACATAAGCCTTAGACCTGTCCATTAATCCATCCCTCCATCCATAAATATCTGATTATCCCCAAAGACAAAAGACATTCATCCCTTTCACCAAAAAGCGAGACTATTGGAGTGTAACCTTGACTTCACGTCACAACACATTCTCTAACCAATTACGCATCTTGGGAACGGAGCAAACGAGTGGACATACACATGAACTCGCTCATCAGCAGTGGGTTTCTAATGAGTGGGGGCCTCTTTAATTGAGGCTTTGAATTTCACATTGCCTTTATCAAAAGGGCAGCCTCTTTGTAATACAGAGACCACCTGCTGTTTGGGGTCTATGGGAAGATGCTCTCCACTTAATTTCAAATAAAGCACTGTTCACCACCACAAGGTGGAACCCCGTGTCTGCGTTTTATAGAATTCAGTGCACGAGTGTCACAAACAATTAAAAATGCTTTGATCATCTGACATAGCACTCATGTCTGAGATAGAAGAATTTGACATTTTGTTTTACCGTTAAGTACAGCATTTGGCCAATTTTATAAATACACTTCCTTCAGTTAAATGCCATTCAACAATTAATATTCAGTTCATGATGGACTAAAGGCCTAATAGCAAAATGCCTGTCTGAAGAAAAAAATAATTTTCATAACCATTTCAGCTCGGGATTATGTTCAAATAGCACAAACAAAATGACTAAAAGAAAGGAAAAGCAAATTTATATTAATATATGTACTAAGGGCTGTAAAACCAACACAAGAAGCACAGAATAAAACTTACATTGCCATAATCTTTCAGAAAATATGACTTTATATTACTCTCATATCAATCCAAAACTGTATGACTGCTTTTGTCCAAAGCCAGTGGGGTCCAAAACAACTTAGGTCCCCATTGATTTTACTTGTATGGAGAAATAAAACTCTTTCTCTGTTGTGCAGAGGAAAGTAAGTCATAAAAGTTTTGAAACAAAATGAGGGTGAGTAAATGATCTTCATTTTTGGATTAACTGTCCCTAGTGGACTAGTAACTCCTGTTTAATTTTCAGAGGACTCATACTCACGTCATAACCAGTGTCTCATCTCCAGGTTCACTCAGAAGTCCATCCACAAATACAGAAGTGCTGGTGAAGTTATGGATGCTCCATGTTCGTCCTTCATCTATGCTGAATCTAATACAAAATATTTGTTGTGATGTTGTATTAGCAGTAAGCATCACGCATAAGGAAACAGTTGTATATTATATCATACATCATATGACCTATTATAAGTCTGCTCTGAGTGAAGACAAACATGAAACTTGGTATACACGTTTCAAAAAATCTTCTAAAATTAATTATACATGCGATACATTCATTTCTCTCTTTCTAAAAATTCTGAACATAGTTGAAAAATCACTCCATTTGTGTTGATTCTCACAGTGTGAACGTGAGAGTTTGTAGGCTACAAGCCAGCGTAAGCACTACAAGCTCTTAGTCTTATCCTGACAGAAGCTGTGTTTGTACTGCCAAGACTCAATGCTGATGAAAGGATTCAAGACTTATGTGAGAGAAGGTAATGATTTTCTCTTTGATCATCATAGGTCTCCTCTTTACGCACATTTGTGAAGCAAGGTGAACTCAATATCTAGTATAAGAATCACTTCATATAATATGGGTAAAGAGTTGTCTGAGTGCAAAGGAAGAGATTTAGGCTGCTCGGGAACTCAGGGTGGTCTGAAGAGCCCTCAATGCCAAATGAGCTCCTTAAAGGGCTCACTCAAAGGATTACCAGCACAATCAGGTTAGCAAAAGCCAGAGAGGGAAAGCCTTGAATTCCTGTTTTTCATACCGGTCTGACCCTGTTTACAGTGTTTACTACTCAGTTTCTCTTTCTACTGTCAGTCTTTGTCATGTCAGCAACTGGGTACATTTGAGTTTTTGACTTTGAACACTTACAAATGATGTCCAGACATCACATTACAGAAAAAAACTGATCTTACTTGAGTATTTTTAAAGGGATTGAGGTGTCCTTAATGGCCACAATGACACCGCCATGATCCAGATAAAGAATGTGATGCTCTTCTTCAAAAACCTACAGTGAGAAAATGAAATAATCTCTTGAAGTTCATCTTCATAACTGTCATAATCAAGATTTAATGTCATTAGAGAAAAATAGCGCTGAGCAAATGAGAGGCAGCAACAATCTTGAAAATCATTGAAAGGACATTAAGACAGAGAAATAAGTCTGCCACATACTGTGCGCTGAAATGGCAGCAAATGAGAGGGTGTCAAATGAAATTGGGCAGAATAGCAACAAGAGGAACAGAGATCTGAATTCAATGAGCAAAACAAAACCAAGTCTGTTGGGAAAGGTGGGTGTTAAATACAAAGAGCAAACCTACAGAGTCGTGACAAGTCACAGAAGAAGCTATAATGAAGCATTTTTCTGACATCGAAAAGTCATTGTAAAACACGTTCGCAGACCATTAGTGTCTTTTCTGTGTTCATTCTCACCTGTCTCCAGGTCTTGCCACAATCTGAGGTGATGTACATCTCCTCTTTATATTCAACCAGCTGAGACCCAAGGTTACCTGAAGAGAAGATACACTCAGAATATCTCCATATAAATACAAAGAGGGAGAGAGCGTCTTTAATTTTCTTCTTTTTAACTTGAGGCGAGGCAGCAATTTCCTCACTTTGTTTAATTTTAAGAGAGAAGGAGGAGTAGTCGTGAGCGAGTTGCATATAAAAAGAATGAAACTGCAAGAAAACTGGAGGCTATTGTGGATCAAAGGCTGAGAACTAGTTAGAGCTGAACATTTTACTGAGGAAGTGAGCAATAATAGCAAGAGAAAGCAGGATTTTGATGGAGACTCAGTGCTCACTGTGTGCGGTGTATGTACATTAGGGCTGTGCAATTAATCGTAATAATTAATCGATATTGCCTAGCTTATCAGTGAACTACGGCTCTGTGTAGTAAATGCCGCTCCATCTGAAAACAGGTGATGGCGATTTACTATTAATCACAGAACTGGCTTTACTGACGAGATGCGCATGATAATCACATACGATTAATTGCACAGCCCTAATGTACATATATATTTATATGGTGAGAACAAGCTGCAATGTGTTTAAAACTGGAGACTTCTCAGGTGTTTGTTAGTAAGTTAAATAAATCAAGAGTGAAAAAGTCACTGTCTGTATGTGTGTGTGTGTGTGTGTGTGTGGGTGTGTGTTTGTGTGTGGGTGTGTGTTACATGTCTGTAACCCTGAGGGAATGGACAGACTTGATGACCTTGTGAACTGGCAATAGCTCTAGCCTTGGATTCAAGAACATTAATGTATCGTCTTCCTCAATTCCCCATGAACCCCGTGGCAATAAAGAGCAAATACTTCATATATCTGTGCCTGCCTCCTTTTTTGCCTCAGTGTGGGCTCAATGGCAGTGCACAACACTCAGAAATGGTACGTCACATTCAATTTTCCCTCCTAAAAATACTTCTCAGCATTCTTTCCCTTTTTTTGTGAAGAAATAGTCTGCTTTGTACACGCTATCTGGACTATAATTATTTCTTGTAATTGAAAAGGAGTACAAAGCTTCATTTGATTTGAGTTTTTGGGCTCCTCACCACTATGGTGACAGTGCTGATGTGTAACAGCTGTCATGAAGACTGACCTGCACCCATTATGAGGCCTGGGGCAGAATCTTTAGTGTGGACCGTTCCAGATACGTACGGGTTGTCAGCCCATCGCAAGTGGAGATGAAGGTGACAGTCAGGCTAGGAAGAGGAGCAGAAACAAATTTCATTTTTTTGTACTTTGGCGATCATGACAATTATTACCCAATAGATGTACCACCAACCAGTGTTTTACATAAGGTGTGAAAATCTAGACTCTGACAAACGCACAAAACCACCTTGCATTAACACACACAAATAACAGTCTAAGTTCTACAGTAAGCAGCCCATAATTTAAAATCACTTCACAAGTCGTACTACATAATGTTCCGGATAAAAGATGGATCAGCGCATGAATATAAAGCATATTTAAGGTGCCAAAAACCTCAACAGGGTAGCAATAAAAAAGGAGAAGAGCAGTAAAAATGACAAAAAATGAGAGAGGAAGGAAGAGAGAGTGTTGATAAGTGAGGAGGAGAAGAGAACAATGAGAAAAAAGACGTCAAATGGACAGCTGAGAGATGAAGATGTGAGAAGGGTTGGCTAGACAGACAGGAAAGGAGAGAGAAGTCGATACATGTCCTTTTCAACTTGTGATTTATATCTTGTCTCGACTTGTCTCATGTTTGCCAGAAACCATATTTGTGTCTTAATTAATGGCCAGCTACCAGTCACAGTGTTTAAAATGGGCATTTATAATGATACATATCAACTCTAGCTGTGTGTGTGTGTGTGTGGATTGATGACTCAGATCGTTTTTTCTTTTTTGTCTCATGAGACAGCAGCAGAACCAGTGCCTGCTCTGCCCACCAACCCTCAACCGCAAACAGCGGGAGATGAGTCAGATCGAGGGGTCAATGACTTCACGTCTGTGTCTGAGACAGTTGCGGTACAATCATCCTGTACCGGGACAGGAAAAAAGCAGAGTGTGGGCTGGATATATATCTGCAGATGTATAATGAATTGAAGTCACGATTTTGCTGATATGAATATGCAATGAACTGAAAGGAGTTCGCATTATAGTTTTTAGTTTGTGGGTATGTCATGTACACTTCCATTCAAAAGTTTGGGGTCTGTAAGAGTTTTTAATGGTTTTGAAAGAAGCGCTCACAACCAAAAAGTGAAATATTGTGATATTATTACAATTTAGTTTTCCTATTTTAATCCTTTAAATGTAATTTATTGCTGTGATGGTAAAGCTGAATTTTTAGCTGCCATTACTCCAATCTTCAGTGTCACATGATTATTCAGAAATCACTGTAATATGCTGCTTTGGTGCTCAAGAAACATTTCATAATGTTATCAACATTGAAAACAACTGTGCTGCTTAATATTTTGTATAAACCTTGATACATTTTTTTCATGAACAGTATCTTTGATGAATAGAAAGTTCAAAAGAACAGCATCTGAAATAGAAATCTTTTGTAACAATGTAGGTAATGTAATGTAAGCTTAACTTTCATTGTCATCAGAAAGGATTTTTCAAGCTCACAAATAAAATGGGTGCAAAAGCTAGACCAAAATTAATTTAGCACTGATAGATACACAGAAATGCAAAAGACCATTTTTATTGTTGGATTGGAAGCTGGAATGAGGAATGAGCATATATTACCTGCTTGCAGCTGACAGGTTTGCCATTTATATCAGTTGTGGGAGGAGCCAGTGGTTCCCAGTCTCTGCCTTTGTTGTAGGTGATGAGAGTCATCACTTTTCCATCTACTTTTTGATTGGCTAAGAATACACCCTTGATGCCACGAACCTGAAAATCACACACAACCAAAAGATGGGTATTCCTTGGTATCTCTCAGATCCTGTACAGAAGCTGTAAAATATCACAAGGAAGCCAAATTATGGCAAAGTCACAGCTGTCTAAAAAACTGTCCAATGTGTTAGATCAAACTTGTTTCAGTAGCACAGGAACATCAGCTTTCTAGAATCACTCATTTATTTAAGCATACTACTGGCAATAAATAATAAATGTGTAAATGCAGAGTTACTAGATCACAAGCAGTCACATTTAATTTTTATGTGTGTGTTTGAGAAGTGTTATAGGTAAAGTTCTCTAACTATGTAAACTTTACCACAGCTGAGCTATTTTTAGTTCATTATGCAAAAGGTAAGATGTGAAGCCCACACTGCCTTGCACACAGGTACTGTGTGGGGTGAAATGCTGACCTCTAGGGTGTCAATGAGGACATTCTCTTCAGGCTGCTTGGTGCTGCGGACGTTCTGCAACACAATGGAGTAATACACTCCTTGTGGATCTGACTGGTAGAGGTTGTATGTGTCTGTCTGATACCATTCCTGCAGAGCCAGGAATACCTGATTCTCGTCTGTACTCACAATTTGCACATCCTGCACAGAAAGACAAAAACAGAGAAGTAGAAAGACGCCACACAAGAAGATTAGCACCCCATGTAAAGATAAAAGTGAAAGAAGTTCAATGCAAATGACAGTTTCAGTTTTCTCAGCAGGTACAAATAATTAACATCATGATTCGTTCAGGCCTGCCCCTTTGTGTGAAGAGAGACAGAAAAGCTGAATGCTTTCACTTGTGCTTAAATAAAACAACCACAAAAAGTGCTGCATATAAATCCATGGTGATTATATTTAGTTCCTTTGAAATTAAAAGTTTATTTTGAGCTGCTGTGAAGAACTGAGTTGGAACATAAACTGTGTAGGGACAGATTTAGATTAAATGAAAGGATGAACAATTAATGAATCCATCCTATAATTAGCTCTTCTGGTTTGCCTTAAAATACCGAATCAACATTAAGCTCCTCAGTTTTGGTAGCTTAGCTGCATACAGCCGGGCACTGTGGCAATGACTGGGTAAGGACGGAGGAGTTTGTCACCATGTTCTTCTTCCCGATAAAGTGAAAGTGGGTCGCATTAATTTAGGCACAAAGATGAAGGGTACAAGCTCAACCCCCCAGCTGAATTCATTCATAAGAACTTAAGTGAAGAGCTAGCAAAGTCCCTGAAGCGCTGAGTAGCTTTAATGTGCTTCAGAGACCACATTCTCAGGCTATTTCTCTCTTATGTCCCACTAACAGCAGTTTAACAGAGGCACTGAACCCTCTCTGTGAGAGGTCAGTTACACAACACCTGTTTACTCTGAGAATTATAGGATGGAATAGGGAAGATAAGGATAAAGAAACATCTGAAACTACTTGTGTGTGTGCGCGCATGTGCATATGGTCCAACGTATCTCTACTGTACATGCAGCTTCTTAATAAAGAATGATTTTAGGTACAGAAAACTGCCTAAGAGGCTTTCTGAGTAATATATCCACACTACATATACAGTATATATAGTGTATGTCTTATATCAGCTTCATTAAAGTCATCCTGGAAATTTCTACTTACGGGTTTCAAAAATCATTATTATGACATGATGTGCATTCAAAAGATTTAAATAGATTTTTTTGTCAGAAATAAATAGCCAGACAATTTCATATTTCTCTGTCTTTTTCACTTTCCAAAGAGACAGGAGGCTTTTCTAATGCAACATAATGATGCACATTAGTTGTATAACTGACGCTGCGTCTGTCTATTTTATAATTCTTGTGGTGCCACAGAGCATAACGGAAAATGTGGTCTGGTCTGTCTCCTCATAACCCGCCTAGATGAGTTGTTTTCTGGCAAGATTTATCACTATTTTTCATCAAAACACCAAATGCATGCAAACAAAATGGTACGCTCAACATTCAAAATTCCAGCTTATTATGATTAATGACCCAACTCAGAAAGTCTTGGCTTAAAGAAAGTTAAAAAACTTAATAAAAAACTCTTCCAACTCACTATTATAGAGACTTCTAATCCTGTTTCATTCCTATGTTCTCTTCCTTCCTAAAATATCTTTCTATATCCACACACAAACACTTCTGAAAAGTACCAATTTCCCCAGAAGGCTTAGACTATTCTGATGAAATGAACGCAAATATTTAATTTCAGAGAAGCTCTTACATAGAGGGGAGTGTAAATGTGTACATGGCTTTACAGACATTATTTCAAATTGAATTTACCATTTTACCAAGCTTAGTTGTCAGGAGGTTCATGATGACATCTGGAGACAAGCAATCAAATTGTAATAGCAGAGTTATTGCTTCCACGTTTGCTATTTAATTTTTCGATCAGATTTGGAGATGGTACTGAACACGCCTCTTGTCTAGAACTGCAATGTCTGTTGATTTGAGGTCAAATATGAACAGCTCATCATCTTTTAGTTAGTTATGAATTAAAATTTTAACAATGAGGTCATCTTCCCACCTAGGCTTATACAAGACAATGAAGTCATCGCTGTGAAACACAGCTACTGAAAGTTCCCCTGGAGAGAGTGGAAGTTTAAATGTGCATAAGATCATCTACATCAGCACACAAACAGCAACAAGAACAACAGAGTAAGAGGATTAGAACAGGAAGCTATAAGTGAAGCACTTGCGTTTTCTTATATTTTACTGGCTGGATAGGTCCTGTCTTTGTCTATCATACTGTGTGACAGGACACTCAGGTCCCCAGTACTGATAACAGCACTATCAGAACTTAAGACAGCACTATCCATCTGTCTCTGACAGCAGGCACAGGACCCCTATCAGCCACGACACAGCTGCAGGACATTTGTGTCTGCCTACAGCCACAATCCCTGAGTGCATTATCAGCAGGCTGGCTGAGTGTCTAAGAAAGAAGGATGGGATAGGTAACAGTAAAATGGATGGATGGAAAGACAGGAAATCTGTAAAGAAAAAAGGAAAGAAAGAAATGAAATGGCATATTAACACTCCAGTAGAATGTTTGCTTTTTCTCGGTGTCTGGTGAATTCATTGTGCTCCAATAGTGGTGCATTTGAATTCTGGTCATGCGGTTTCATTCTTGAAGCGGAGAAACAGGTCTTAATTGGCCAAAATCAATAGTATTGTTTCTATTCACAGTCTGCTTCAAGTAAAAGAACACTGGCACTTATTAAGTGATTTTGTGTGGTTCAGGGGTGATTGCAATTTGATTGCAATACCAACATTTATCTAAACTGAAACATTTAAAGCAGGCTTGAAAAATTACAGATGCGTCACAAAGTTGCATTTTCCAGAATGGCGTCATTTGCACTTAATGATTGGAGATCAAGATGACTGTAATGTGTCTCCTGAAATTTGACATGCTAATGTTATTTGTTCATTTTAGATGGGTTGAATTCCATCCTGAAACACAGACTGCAAATGTCTTCTTTAAAGGGACAGATTAGCCAAAACGGAAAATTCTGGCATCATTTAATTAACAATTGTTCCACAAATCATGCAGGTTTGGAACTACACGAGGGTGAGTTCATACAATGTTCATTTTTGGGTGAACGATCATTTTTTTATATATATAAAAAGCAGCCTAATGGCTATTCATTTCCTTTATCCTTAGTTCTTCAGATACAGCAAATATCTAAAACAATAAAAAAAATAAACAAACAAAAAAGTCATTTGAGAAGAGCTTTAAAATCAGAAAGACAAAGGTTGAAAGGGAAAAAAAATAGAGGAAGAAGTGGCACTTAGCCATTTAGTGCCCTAGGTGTGTTACAACAAACAAATCGTCCCACTGGAGCCGAGGACCATCATTAATCCATAACATAAAAGAATGGAACTTCAGGAGAGATCTGAGACTGCATACTGGAATTGGGTTTTGCATTTTTCAAAAGGTTTTCAATTATTCACTGTGGAAAATATGGGCACAACATCAGCCAACCCCATCTCTCTCACACACTCCTGCTCTCTTCTGGGTGCTTGAACCGGGTGTCTAAAATTTGACCTATCTGCTCAGTCAAGCGACAAGCAACTAAAAGAGCAGAGAAAAGAGGGTCTAGAGAGGGGAGAAAACACCAATATTGCTTTAACCCACAAAATGACACCACAAAGGGGAAATGATAAATATATCCATTCTAAATTGTCACAAAAACCCTTGCATGTGCACTTGAAGGCACTGAGAGAATGAATATATAGCATGTTCAACTTCTACAGTAATTAAATCAAAGCTTTTATTCTTTGCCATTAAGGCGAATGCCTGGTAATCTGGGGCATCTTTCTTAGTAGTACTCTTTCTCTTACACTTCTCTCTCTCTCTCTCTCACACACACACTCTGTCACAGTGAATCAGTGGTTGGCATAATTACAAATGCCATTGACAGCAGCTACCCTACAGCCTCCCTCCTTTCTCTGCCTCTCTCTCTCTCTGAGGTGAAATATACATGAAGCAGGCCGCTCTGGCCTCCACTCCAGTCAATGTTATTCAATTACAGTCAGCCAGTATTTTACTGAAGCACTCCCTTGGGTTAGAGCCACAGACAGCCTGGTCAGTCATCAGCTGTAACCCTTAGCCAGCTGTCTTCTTTCGCCGGCATATTACTGCCATACATCACGGCTCCTCAGTAGGTTAAACCCACATCTGGGTTGTAATGGTGTAATGTTTTAATGCTAGACACCAACTGTGCTCTTCAGTTCATACATATTGCTGCAATACGTCATAGTCAGTCTCCGGCTTTAAAGTGAAATCCACAACAGCTGCAGATGATAAAAGAACAATAACCACCTTCAAACAGTAACTCACATTTAGTACATAGTTCATGACAAAACAGCAGTAACTTCAAACACAAAACTAAACATGCACATGATGCTGCTACAGTAGGTGTTAGTAAAAAGTGTCAAAATTAAGCTTAGGATATTTGACACTTATACACTGTTTGTTTCACTCTGTTTGTGACTATTACTGCATTTTACATCTGTACACCAGTAGGTGGCAACAAGTGACTGTCTTTATAATTGAGTCATTGAATCATTTACTCAACCGATTTGTTCAAAACACTGATTTATTCAGGAACAAAACACCACTGCTACGTTAATTCTGCTTTTACTTTGTAACTATTTTGGCAATGTGTGTGTGAAAGGCAATAATGTGTCTAAAAATGTCACTCAAAGTTACTTAACATTAACCTCTTAATATGAACTTGTTTATTGAACTGGTATATAAAAGGAATATCACTCTTGCAATTGTGTTGTTGGTTTTAATTTAAAAAACAGCAATCTTGATATGCGTGATATTGCTTAATTTACGGTGATGTGATTGAATAAGATAAACTAGCAGAAAGTTAAAACAATATTTTAAACAAACAATATGGAAACACAATATCAGTTTGCATTGCAGTATGATTAGCACAAAAATTGTCGTATACACTACAAAAGATTTTAAACATACTTTTTTATTTTTTCAAAGAATGCAACCCAAAATTGCATCCAAAAGTGACTTCAGAGTAAATATTGGTTATTTTACAGCCACATTTCTGAGGACCGTACCTTTGGAAGGCTATATTTAGGGAATCTCATCTGAACAAATTCATTCCTTCGGTATGAGACGTAATGCTTGGTTCGATTTCCTGTAGTTACCTAAAAAGAAGAAGAAGAAAAAAGAAAGACTGTGTTTTATTTCATTATCCCAATGATAGGGTCATGTCTTCACTGTCAGCAATTTTGAGACAAACCACTCTCACTTTCCTATTCATCCTGTGCAATCTCAATTCACAATGTCGATTTTACCTGGCTACTATTATCCCAACAGATTCAGTCTCTACTAGCACTGAATCAAAAGCTCTGTTGGTCTCTATGGTTCACATAAATTGTGTCCAGTCTGAAACAGCATGACTCTGACCGAACAAAAACATTTCACACACTGTAGTCCTGTTTCTCAAGGGCATATCTGAATTCCTTTTCAACAGCTGCAATCCCTTCAAAAAACAACTGAGCGGGGGGGTGGGGGGGTGGGGGGGGGGAAGAGAAATTAATACAGAACAAGCAAATGTCCTTGAATCACTGGCTAATTATAAAAGATCAGAAAAAAGGAATAAAATTAAAAAGCAATGCTGTAGTTCAAAAGAAAGAATGTGAGACCAAAATGTTTGTTAAATATTACCAAAATTAAGCTAATACTTAATAAACTTAAAGACACATCTTTTTGGACAAGATTTTAATTAACAACATGGTTGGCTGTTTTTGAATTTTGTGGAATTTGTACAGCTGGTATTAATTTGTTTTGGTTTTATTTTCTTACTGTAAAGCACTTTGTGACTCCTTGTCTGTGAAAGGTGCTATATAAATAAATTTTACTTACTTTTTTACTTACTAATACACAGTATGTCCACAATATTGACAATACTATATATATGTATATCCTGATAAACAATGTAAACAAATGTATCAATTCTTGCATGACATCTTAATTGGCTATATTGTTCACTTTAATGAGAAAATGAGAAATTTTCCTCAAAAGCAAAATGAAAGCCTGAAAATCTCCTAGCATCTAAAATGCTAATATAGCTGTGATTATATTTGCTTTGGAGATGAGAGACGTATATATATATATATATATATGTATATATATATATATATATATATATATATATATATATATATATATATACAGTCATGGCCAAAAATATCGGCACCCTTGGTAAATATGATCAAAGAAGGCTGTGAAAATGAATCTGCATTGTTAATCCTTTTGATCTTTTATTTAAAAAATTCACAAAAATCTAACTTTTCATTGGATAATAAGAATTTAAAATGGGGGAAATATCATTATGAAATAAATGTTTTTCTCTAATACACATTGGCCACAATTAACGGCACCCTTTTATTCAATACTTTTTGAAACCTCCATTTGCCAGTTTAACAGCTCTAAATGTTCTCCTATAATGCCTGATGAGGTTAGAGAACACCTGACAAGAGATCAGAGACCATTCCTTCATCCAGAATCACTCCAGACTCTTTAGATTCACAGCTCCATGTTGGTGCTTCTTCTCTTCAGTTCACTCCACTCATTTTCTACAGGGTTCAGGTCAGAGGACTGGAATGGCCATAGCAGAAGCTTGGTTTTGTGCTCAGTGACCCATTTTTGTGTTGTTTTTGAGGTTTGTGTTTGGATTATTGTATGGTTGGAAGATCTAAACATGGCCCATTATAAGGTTTCTAACAGAGTCAGTCCCTTATTGATTTTTTTATCTGTTGGTATTTGATAGAATCCATGATGCCATGTGTCTAAACAAGATGTCCAGGACCTCCAGCAGAAATATAGGCCCACAACATCAAAAATACAGCAGTATATTTCATTGTACACATGGGGTACTTTTTATCCCTGTGTTCACCAAACCCATCTTGAGTGTTTGCTGCTAAAAAGCTCATTTTTTAGTTTCATCTGACCATAGAAGCCAGTCCCATTTGAAGTTCCAGTCGTGTCTGATAACTGAATATGCTGGAGTTTGATTTTGGATGAGCTAGGAGAATTTTTCTTGAAACCCTCCCAAACAACATGTGGTGATTAGGTGCTGTTTGACAATTTTTTTTAAGGTTTTCTGACCCCAAGACTCAACTATTTTCTGCAATTCTCCAGTAACATTTGTTAACATTTTATGTTGATTGGAAATTCTTAATTATTGCCCTGATGGTGGAAATGGGAATTTTCACTGCTCTAGCTCTTTTCTTAAAGCCACTTCACTAATTTGTGAAGCTCAATTATCTTTTGCTGCACATCAGAAATATATTCTTTGTTTTTTCTCATTGTGATGGATGATTAAGGGAATTTGGGCTTTGTTTTCCCTCCTATTTATATTTCTGTGAAACAGGAAGCCATGACTGGATAATTTAATGTTCATAATCACCCTGGAGTGCTCAAAATTGTGAATATGAATGGGAATATACTTCACAGATATTTTACTCATAAGAATTTCTAGGGGTACCCATAATTGTGTCCAACATGTATGAGAGAAAAACATTTATTTCATAATGATATTTCCCCCCATTTTAAATTCTTATTATCCAATGAAAGGTTAGATTTTTGTGAATTTTTTAAATAAAAGATCAAAAGGATTAACAATGCAGATTAATTTTCACAGCCTTCTTTGATCATATTTACCAAGGGTGCCAACATTTTTGGCCATGACTGTATATATATATATATATATATATATATATATATATATATATACATAGCCAAAATGGCATGATCATAACACCCCGCGAATATTCGACTGTGAGATTGGTAGTCGAATCGGGCTCCTCCTATCAAAGCATCGAATCGTCGACTATTCAGGGTCACCCCTAAAATATATATACATATATATATATATATATATACATATATATATATATACATATATATATATATATATATATATATATATATATATATATATATATATATATATATACATATATATATATATATATATACACATGTATATATATATATATATATATATACATATATATATATATATATATATATGTATATATATATATATATATATATATATATATATATGTATATATATATATATATATATATATATATATATATATATATATATATATATATATATATATATATATATATATATATATATATATATATATATATATATATATATATATATATATATATATATATATATATATATATATATATATATATATATATATATATATATATATATATATATATATATATATATATATATATATATATATATATATATATATATATATATATATATATATACATATATATATATATATATATATATATATATATATGTATATATATATATATATACACATATATATATATATATATATATATATATATATACATATATATATATATATATATATATACATATATATATATACATATATATATATATATATATACATATATGTATATGTATATATATATATATGTATATATATATATATATATATATATATATATATATATATATATATATATATATATATATATATATATATATATGTATATATATATATATATATATATATATATATGTATATATACAAGGGCGTAACCATGGTATAGATATTGGGGGGGTCCAAATGTGAGCCCTCCCCAGATATTTTTTTTTTTTAAGTGCATTTCCCACAATTCACAATTTGCATACAATGATAAAGATTTGCTCATCTAGAACATAGTTTTGAGGAATACATTGACCATTTGAATTAACATTGAAAGAACAGTCTGCAATTTCTCTGACATAGCAGCAAATAGGATGGCTTCCAATGAGGAAAACTTACATACCTAAAGCATTTTGGTTGAAATATTGTGTTTCATGTGAATGAAATCATATCAATCATGAAATCAAACTTACAACTACACTATGCCTACCTCCCACCCCCTACCCCATTTTTTCACATTTATTCAACAATTGTCGTGGTATTTTTGACCATGACACTACTTTTTTTTTAGGTGTCTACTTGCTTACCGTCTGAAAAAAAAAAGGCGAATGTCCGCCTGTTCGTCCTGCTTCTTTCTTTTAGCTCCTACCTTCATTTCATTTAAGCACTAGTGACAGTCGGACTGAGCGGTTTTTTCAAACGATGCCGCAAGCCGGCGTTTACGGGCTCAACCAAGTGTACAATCGAGGAGGGGTGGTCACACAGTTTTGTTTCCCTTGTTTTTCCTAAATTGAAAGTAAATTGAAAATAACAACAGATCCACTAGGCTACAACCAGGGTTCATAAAAGGAGGGCATATCATATGTCACATATTACAATATAATAGGCCTATTATTGGGGGGGACAGATAAGTATATGGTGGTTACGCCCATGTGTATATATATATATATATATATATATATATATATATATTAGGGGTGACCCCGAATAGTCGACGACAGGGGCGGACTGGGGCCAAAATGTGGCCCTGGACTTTTTGGCACAGAGCGGCCCACCAAACCCTGTGCGCAACACACACCGCACCACACCATAAATGACTGGCATTCTTTACATTATAATTTGTCTTTCCTGATGTATATGGCAAATAGTAAATAATTTTTAAGAATTTTTACAAGGGACAGTTTAATATCACTAAAGTTAAATACCTATATTATCAGTCCATATGACACAATGCTCTGGTATCGTCTAAGACTTGAATAGTGCAGAACGAGGACTGTTTTTATGGGCCTTTCTATTGGTCATCATATACTTTATTTGTCCTTCCGCAGGAGCTTGACATCTATCATTTTAAGGAATAGAGCTCCAATTGTGGAAAAGAGTATACAAATTATTTTGATGATGGAAAAATACAGTATACAGTACTGTGAAATATATAATGTTATCATTTAAAATAGCTGTCTTCTATGCGAATATATAGTAAAATATAATTTATTGCTGTGATTAAAGCTGAATTTTCAGCATCATTACTCCAGTCTTCAGTGTCACACGATCCTTCAGAAATCATTCTAATATGTTGATTTGCTGCTCAAGAAACATTTCTGATTATTATCAATGTTGAAAACAGTTGTGCTGCTTCATATTTTTGTGGAAAATGTGATACCATTCAGTCTTGGGTAAGATTAAAAAAAATATAAATTAATATTTTTCTTCAACAAGGTTGCATTAAATTGATTTAAGTATTTACACTTATTACGAAGTACTTATATTTCAAATAAATGCTGTTCTTTAACTGAGAACCATTATATCCATAATAAAAACCATTATTAATAATTGATCACAAATAATAACTGATAGGCTAATAATTAAGCAGCATTAAAATGATTTCTGAGGGACACTGAAGACTGGAGTAATGATGCTGAAAATTCAGCTTTGATCACAGAAATAAATTACATTTTAAAATATCCTAAATAGAAAAACACTATTTTAAATGTAATATTTTATATTATTGTTTTTAATATTATTTCAATAGTATTTCAAACTTTTGACCACCAGTGTGTATATAAAATAATGCATGTGAATTAATAAGCAAATTATATTTTTATTAGGCCTGTAATATAAATCACTTTGCACAGCACTCGAAAGCAAAAGTCTTCAGATTTACAATGTTCTAGAGTAAGATTGAGAATGATTTTTTATAGATTTTTAAACATGTTCATAGACACGTGAAATCACAAATAAATGTAAATGTTTTAACTGAGATTTTATTTTCTTCTTCTGTATGTGTTTTATGTATTGTAATACATGTTTGTATGTTTCTCAGGAGATGTTAATTCTTCTTCCAGGTTGTTACTGAAAATAAGAACCTGTTCTTAATTAACTTGTCTGGTTAAATAAAGGTTGAATCAAAATCACAGAAGAAAGCCTATAGAGATATACATTAACTCTTATCTCATGTCTACTGAAAACATTGTGAGGAATAACGTAAATGGCATTAAAATTTGAGAAATTTGAAAAGGCCAGTAGTAGGCTAGTTTGTATTCCTGAAAATGAATGTCTGTGTTTTAACTTTTTTATTTATTTATTTATTTTTATTGTAAACGGTTATCTCGTCATGTTTAGCTGATTGGCATTTTACCTCAGCTCGCATTCACTCGCACGCAGCTCTGCGTCTGTGAATTGTAAATCCCGTCTTCTACACTTTGATTGGCTATTTCAAACATTTTGACATTGACGAGCGCTTTTGAGCGCTGCACTGAGCAGCTAAATTAATTAGAATTTTTGAATCAAGTGGGCCTTGCGGGCCATTCTTCTGGGCCGATGGAAGGATATATATGTACATTTACTACAATTCATTTTTTATATATTTATTTACGCAAAGGGCCGACCCACATTGTACAGCAGCCCACCGGGAAAACTCCCGGTGCTCCAGATTGCCAGTCCGCCAATGGTCGACGATTCGATGCTTCGATAGGAAGAGCCCGATTCGACTCCCAGTCTCACAGTCGAATATTCGCGGGGTGTTATGATCATGCCATTTTGGCTATATGGGGGTGCTCAATGTCTGATTTCACATAGACGGTTTTCTCCCACAGTTATGCATCCTATTAAGATAATGCTGTAAATAAGAATCTGAAAAGAAAGAAGCTTTAAATAAATATTTTAACGTGCGTGAATAAATCCAACCACCCCTATATGTTTAAATTTCATCTTCCATAATCTGTGACCGAGCATTTTGGCGGCAGGGATTTAAATCTTTAACAAGACTCAAATTGACACAGGCACAGTGAGAGACTGGATTTTTTTCAATCAGGTAGGGCACAAGTGATTTCAAAACAGCCGGTTTATAGCCTATATATCTTATATATATATTCGTATAAGATGCATTTGGTTGAGTTGCGCTGCAGTAAAGCGCTTCATTGTAGTAGCCTACTACAGTGATTAGGCTATCTCTTCAGCGCGCAGCGCGAGCAGGACAAACAACAATGCAGAATATTAATAACTATGACTGGGACTGTCATATACATAACATTATAACGAGAACACTATTATAATAAAACGATGTGAATTTTTAGAGTTTAGTTGCCGTGATTCTGCACATTATTGCCTGAAGAACGCGTCCTCAAAAGGAGTTCATTCAGAGCCGCGCAGACACGTTCATGCATTTGGGGCATTTTGTAATATTAACGTTATGTTGTATAAATAACGAAGGGTATGCTATATGAGATAAATGATGAGTTAAATCCCATTGATTAAAAACCTGCTATCAAATGCTTCATTCTACTGGTCATCTTCAGCGCGCGAAGCTCAAAACAGAAATGCAGAACATTAATAACTAGGCCTACTGTCATATAGGCTACATAACGTTATAATGAGAGCACTATTATAAAAAAAAAAAAAAAAAAATGTGAAAGTGAAAAGTGAAAGTGAAGTGACATGTGGCCAAGTATGGTGACCCATACTCAGAATTTGTGCTCTGCAATTAACCCATCCAAAGTGCACACACACAGCAGTGAACACACACACACCGTGAACACACACCCGGAGCAGTGGGCAGCCATTTTTATGCTGCGGCGCCCGGGGAGCAGTTGGGGGTTCGGTGCCTTGCTCAAGGGCACCTCAGTCGTGGTATTGAGGGTGGAGAGAGCACTGTACACTCACTCACCCCACCTACAATTCCTGCCGGCCCGAGACTCGAACCCGCAACCTTTAGGGTACGAGGCCAACTCTCTAACCATTAGGCCACGACTTCCCACGTTGTGAATCCTTAGGGTTTCGCTGAGGTTTAATGTTAACTATCTTTTAATCAAAACATAAAACATTATTTTTGTATCTGCGAGGCGTCCATTAGCCTAACGTTACACATTTTCCCTGTTAACGTCAAGAATTATGGCTGTCGAATGTCTTCTTGGTAATGTATTTTGCCCCCCGCCCCCAAACATATGATTCGACTATCAGTCGACTATCGGCGAGATTTGAAAATTCGATTCGACTATGAAAGTCATTAGTCGGGGACACCGCTAATATATTTATTTATTTAGTTATTTTTACTGCATGGCTGTCTGGAATACTTGATTCTGATCGGTCAATCGTAATATAAAGTTATTTTTAAATAATGACCGGAAAACTGTGTAACTGACTGTTGTCCCTGGCAACAGATTTCCTATATAGCTGTGCTAGTTAATAAAAACTCAAAGTCCCTTTATTTATCTGGCGAGCAGTCACGTAATAAGTGGCATAATGTGCATTCAGATGATCATTATCATCACAAACTAAACCCTTTTAAGGTAATACAAGACCCAAGATTTATTTTGCTTGGCTAAAATTGCTGGTAAAGCATTGTATTTATCAGAAGTGACAGTGAAAGCAATTTATAATGTTACAATATATATTAAATAAAAGCTGTTCCTTTGAATTTTCATCAAAAATATGAATCAAAGAATACTTAACCTGAAAAATATATTTCTACAAAAATACTAAGCAGCAAAATTTTCAAAATTGATGATAATAATAAATGAACACCAAATCAGCATATTAGAATGAAGCATCATGTCACTGACGACACTTTTACTTTTTACCACTTTGGCGAGCATAAGAGACAACATTCAAAAAAATCTTACCGACCTTGAATTTTTGATGTTAGTGTATATTGTGATAGTGTGTATATAATATATAACAACATAATATAAGGGCATAATCTAATGTACTCTTTGAAGTCTGAATGGATCTGTCTGAATAAATATGTACATACATTATATATAAAGATATGTAATTTTACCTTCACAAATATGTATTCATCTTGCACTGAGAGGGAATTGCGGTCAATCTTCCCCAAGAACTGTGCTGTCACCATTTTATCAGAGCAATTTTGTATGAGACATGTGACATAAAGATATCCTGGTTAAAGACAGAAAAACACACACAAAAAGGGTTAGCGAAAAAGTGAAAGTAACAATTTGACTTTCAAGAGTTTGAAAGGACTTTCATTTCCATGTCTGATCATACAGCTTTTGTAAGTGAGTGTTTGGAAGCTAGTCCAAAGGTGAATGGAGTGAAAGATATCTGCAAAAAAAAAAAAATTAAAAAAAACCCATGGAGCTCTTAACAAAATTAGCTAAAGCAGATCCTCACTGGGCACACTGCTTTGCTCCAGAATGGCAGGAAATTAATTATGGGAAAACAGTGCCGAGGTGCCCTGTCGACGTGGCCTTTCTGTTTAGAATCTCACACAATAGCTGGCTCAGCAACCTCTACAAAACACACACACACACACACATTTATCAATTCTCCAAACGGAGAATGCATACTCCAAAAATCATGGCCAAAGGTTACATATCAAAGTGGGGAACTTAATTACTATTCTCATAATGTTGTTTCCTCTCATTCTCTGTGGTTTTATTTTTTGTTATTAATTTTAGGCAAACAAACGGGCAGACTACTTCACTGAAGAGGACGAATGGTTAATCAAAGCAGTACAGCAGAGAAATTCATTAAAAAGCAATTAGAATGGCTGAGCGCTTTGCTTCTGTCTTCTGTCACACAAGGTCAGATGTGCACACACACACACACACACACACACACACACACACACACACACAGCACATTCTATGAGAGGTTGAAGGAGCCACTGAGCTGAAGAAAAAACACTTGAGGTCTGCATCTGTCAATGTGACACAAACCCAACAGATACAGAGTAAAGCCACAACTGAAAGTTCATTTATCAGAAGAAGAGCTTGATGTATGTGTCCAGTGTGATTTTTTTATACTGGTTAGACACAACTCTCACCTCCCTTAGGGGTTGAGTGTATGTGTTTGTAGGTTGCAATGTGACTGTCAGGCGGTGTTTAACCTTCACTGGCTTGAGTGTGATAGAGCTCTGTGCAACAGTTTGCATCAGGTCTCTTTCACACACACAAACACACAAGCCTTACAAAACAGCTCAGCCAGGAGGAATTTCGCTGAAAGAGGTTTGTCTGAATGAGGCAAAATTGAAGCCCTAAAACATCCCATCTGCCCTTGTTCGTAGTGGTTTGATACGGTATGTAAAATTGAATTGAAATGTGCTGTTCTATAAACACACGAGCTCCCTTACCACCACCGATGTCTTGAATCTCCATATGAACCAAATCAGGATCCACATCCACCCTCGTCACGGCCCTTAAACAAAGCATACAGTTAGTAACACATTGAGAGGATCAAACAAGACCGACTCACACACAGAAGGACATCTTAAAGGGGTAGTTCACTCCAGAATTATAATTCTGTCAGCATCTGCTCACCTTCATGTTGCTCCAATGACTTGATTTAACAAAAAAATGGAAAGCTTTGAAGCGTGAACGCTTATAATCAGAATTTCAGAATTTCACTTTTTGTGTTCCACAGAAGAAAAAAAGTGTAATAATAGTGAGTAAATAATAACAGAATGGATGTCATTTTGGGGTTAACTAACTATCCCTTTAAAACATCCCCTTAGCAGAACCTTCTCAACCATATAGACACATACAAAGTCTATGGTTTCAAGGAATGCAGACCACTCACTGTCTTTTGTCTAGTTGTGTTAAACACAATAGTTTGGAGGTTACCAAGCTGCTCAGTGAAGTTCTAGCTCAGTAAACCTGCACAAAACCTACATTATTTTACAAGCATTTTAACAAGCAGGAAATTAACTGAACCTTTTAAGAATGAGTGCGTTGATTTGCATGATTTTTCCCCAAACCAGTTAAGTTCCAAATTGCTTCTACAGCAGTTTTATTGGTCAACTCAATCACTCAGTAAGCTGTCACGAAAAGTTCAGACTTCAGGCATTCCATTCAGAGTTCAGAAAATACACAGTCCCATTTTATATTAGGTGGTCTTAACTATGTGCTTACAATTAAATTAATCATTTGATACAATGCACTTATTTTGTGCATACAAGTTTTTACATTGTACTTATATTTTAATAAATATGTGCATGTAATTACATCTGTAATTGATTATATATATAACTACACTGTTGACCCATCCCTTACACCTTAACCCACCCTTAAACCTACCCATACAACCAAACCTGTTCCTAACCTTACCCGTATCCCACCTCAATAGCAAAATTGCTCTGCAATACAATATGAACACATTGTACATTGTACATTATACTTATTTTTTGACGTAAGTACATAGTAGTTAAGGCCACCTAATATGAAGGGACAAAATACACTGATGAATCCGATCTGTTAGGATGTCCTGTCAGTGGTTAAGATTCAGGTTGGGGGTTAGTCTTTGTTTCAGCTTTGTGTGGGCAATCAGGACTTTGATTGACAAGATGAATGAAATCTTTAGAATCGGCTGCTGGGCGAGGTTTGCGCTTAACTAGTTTGGGGGGGGGGGGGGGGGGGGGGGGGGACATGCGTTTTAATGTCTATATCTTACAGCGTGCTTTTCAGCATTTAAGCTGGAGATGATTGTTCTAAATGCCTGTAATATTTCTAAATCAATGCTATTTCTAAATACATAAAAATATTTACAGCAGCATAATGGCTACATAATCTTGCTCCACTTTGATTTATGGCTGATTACTTGACCGTCATGTCTCAACATCACATAATAAGTTGCAATGAGCTCAAGACTCCTCCCTCTCCTGACCACACGGTACGGACCACCCTCCCAGACAGCATCCCTGTCCATTAAAGCCAAGCTGATTTATGCTCTCTCCTCTCCAGACATCCCCTTTTGTTGTTTTACGAGTGAGGCAGCAGTCGGGGAGGACAAAAGAGCCACAACCCTCACTATGAACTGATTCTGTCGCGTCTTCTGAGGCAATTCTCTGAGATGTTTTAAAGAGGTTTGGAGACAGTAGAGAGGGAAAGGGTACGACCCTTATCAAACCCCCTGCTGCTAAGGAATAGAGTAAAAACAGCTTCAGATTTACAGTGTCATTGTAAAACCTCCAGCCAAATAAAACGTGCTGGATGGGGTTTATTATGGCAGATGCTGACAGGGAGCTGACTTTTTCATCTTTTATCACAATCAACCACAGACAAACTATACAGAATTGTATATCGTGTGTATGTGAATCTGGTAAAGTGCGCTGGGAGGATGGCACGCAAGCAGAAGAAAGCGAAAGATCAGGAAAGAGAGATCAAAAAAGAGAAGAGAGGGTCAGACAGAAAGACTGGTTGGGGTGGAGAAATAAATCAATTCTGTACAGGATTTCAATCCCAGCTGTGATAGCAGTGAACCATAACCAGGGAGCGAAGGAATGGAAAATAAAAGAAGGGGTTGAATTCCACTAAGAAGGTGGAAGAAGAGAAAGAGGGAACGGAGAGGGAAAAAAGATTAAATAGAAAGTCTCAGAGGTGCAATGTAAAGTAAAACAAACCAGTACTGACAACCAGAAAGACTTACTTTCTTCTGTGGAATACAAAAGAAGCTATTTTTTTTACAGAATGTCAAAGTTGCTGTTTTCCAATGAAAGTAAATGGTGACCATTGTCGTCAAGCAACATTTTAAGTGAATAACAGCTCATATTTTAGTCAATCATATTTCATAAGAAGTCTTACAGACCACCTTTGCAATGTTTTTTTTTGTGAAGTTTTACAGCTCCACATCCCCATTGTATGGAAGACAGCAGCTCAGACATTCTGCTAAACAGCTGATTTGATTTTCCACAGAAGAAAGTCATACAGGTTTGAAACAACATGAGGTTACTTTAAGTAGTGTAGGAAGAATTTAGAAAAAAATCACCAGAAAACTCTGTCTTTAGTAACACGCTCCTGTAGCAGAGTCCATTTGTGACCCAGATCGGTGGAGATATACAGCTGAAAAACAAAGAAAGACAAATAAATCACTATTTACTGTCACTGGTTGCTTGAACCACTGGTCATAACATTGATTTTTAGGCTGGATTAGATTAAATCACACTTTGCAAATTCTCAGAATCATAAGAATTAAATGAGCGATTCATTGTATACCGTATACAGGTGCATCTCAATAAATTAGAATGTCATGGAAAAGTTCATTTATTTCAGTAATTCAACTCAAATTGTGAAACTCGTGTATTAAATAAATTCAATGCACACAGACTGAAGTAGTTTAAGTCTTTGGTTCTTTTAATTGTGATGATTTTTAAATCAAATTAAAATACTTCATAAGACCAATAAAAAAAACAAAAAACATTTTTACTGAATTGTTGGCCTTCTGGAAAGTAATATCATTTACTGTATATGTACTCAATACTTGGTAGGGGCTCCTTTTGCTTTAATTACTGCCTCAATTCAGCGTGGCATGGAGGTGATCAGTCTGTGGCACTGCTGAGGTGGTATGGAAGCCCAGGTTTCTTTGACAGTGGCCTTCAGCTCATCTGCATTTTTTGGTCTCTTGTTTCTCATTTTCCTCTTGACAATACCCCATAGATTCTCTATGGGGTTCAGGTCTGGTGAGTTTGCTGGCCAGTCAAGCACACCAACACCATGGTCATTTAACCAACTTTTGGTGCTTTTGGCACTGTGGGCAGGTGCCAAATCCTGCTGGAAAATGAAATCAGCATCTTTAAAAAGCTGGTCAGTAGAAGGAAGCATGAAGTGCTCCAAAATTTCTTGGTAAACGGGTGCAGTGACTTTGGTTTTCAAAAAACGCAATGGACCAACACCAGCAGATGACATTGCACCCCAAATCATCACAGACTGTGGAAACTTAACACTGGACTTCAAGCAACTTGGGCTATGAGCTTCTCCACCCTTCCTCCAGACTCTAGGACCTTGGTTTCCAAATGAAATACAAAACTTGCTCTCATCTGAAAAGAGGACTTTGGACCACTGTGCAACAGTCCAGTTCTTCTTCTCCTTTGCCCAGGTAAGACGCCTCTGACGTTGTCTGTGGTTCAGGAGTGGCTTAACAAGAGGAATACGACAACTGTAGCCAAATTCCTTGACACGTCTGTGTGTGGTGGCTCTTGATGCCTTAACCCCAGCCTCAGTCCATTCCTTGTGAAGTTCACCCAAATTCTTGAATTGATTTTGCTTGACAATCCTCATAAGGCTGCGGTTCTCTCAGTTGGTTGTGCATCTTTTTCTTCCACACTTTTTCTTTCCACTCAACTTTCTGTTAACATGCTTGGATACAGCACTCTGTGAACAGCCAGCTTCTTTGGCAATGAATGTTTGTGGCTTACCCTCCTTGTGAAGGGTGTCAATGATTGTCTTCTGGATAACTGTCAGATCAGCAGTCTTCCCCATGATTGTGTAGCCTAGTGAACCAAACTGAGAGACCATTTTGAAGGCTCAGGAAACCTTTGGAGGTGTTTTGAGTTGATTAGCTGATTGGCATGTCACCATATTCTAATTTGTTGAGATAGTGAATTGGTGGGTTTTTGTTAAATGTGAGCCAAAATCATCACAATTAAAAGAACCAAAGACTTAAACTACTTCAGTCTGTGTACACTGAATTTATTTTGTTTCACAATTTTAGTTGAATTACTGAAATAAATTAACTTTTCCATGACATTCTAATTTATTGACATACACCTGTATAACGATTAGGTTGTGGAAAACTGTCCATATATACCAATTAAAATCACATATGTTGAGTGTGTGTGTGTGTGCATCTGTCCCCAATTGATCATCCCTATAATGAGATTATATTGATCACCACTCGCATGGAAAATACCCACCAAACTGCACCATAACACCACACACAGACAAATACACACTTTTCATTGTCTTTTCCATTTAATCTCAGAGATGATAAATGCAGCGTGTTGCAAGCAGTGTCTAGGGGTTTTAGCAATTCATCAACCGCACATAAACACACACGTACACACACACACACACACACACACAGATCTTGCCTCGTTGCTCACCCAGCCGTTAACAATGTAAACATGCTCTTTAGCGAGAGACAACCATGGCCTGAAGGCCAAACAGTGCTGCTCATAACTCTAATAATGAGGATGCCAATATGCTGGAGAGCAAAAAGCAGAGCCATAAACAAAGCTGGGTGAGAAATGTGTTGAGAACAGTTGGTCAAGGCATTCAGCCGAGACCTAAATCATTAATACTGAAAAAGTCACAAAGACTAATTCAGGCAGTTGAGCCTGACAAGAAAAGCTACAAAAATGCAGCTGGAATTAAGACATATTATGGTTGTGTGAGCAACCGGTTCGGAGCTGCCAAAAAACACTGACTTCAGTTGGTGTCATTAATAGTCATTTACTCAACTGCATTAATCTGTGTTGGCCAACACTTTCATCACTGACCTTCGCCTCCTTGCTGTAAGCCAAAATTTTGTCTTCCTCAGATGGATGAAAGAGGAGTGTATCCACGGTGAAGGAGACAGGCTGCCGTTGGAAGGATGAACCCTCATCTGTGCTGATGAAGAGCATCTGGTCACGTTCACTGATGCTGGAGCTCACCAAGATCACCTAAACAACACAATGTCTTCAGTGACTGCATGTCAAGATTTTTTAACATGCAATATTTGTATATATTTGTATAATTATCTGTATATATATACAGCCAACTGCCACATGGTATTTAGATATACATACTGTCAATGCATATTTTATCTTGTATTAAATTTAAAAGTCTAGATTTAAATATTTACAGCATACAGTCAAAGCAAAATGTATTCAGACACATTTGACATTTCTCACATTATCACAGTTTATTCGCAACAGTTTAGAAAATGGTAATAAAATATGACAAGAACTCAAGAGTTAAACTGTGTCAGAACAAATTCATCTTGATAATGTCAGATAACTTTGACATGACCATGTTTTGTTACAACCCGAATTCTGGAAATGTTGGGACGTTTTTTAAATTTGAATAAAATGAAATCTAAAAGAATTTCAAATCACATGAGCCAATGTTTTATTCACAATAGAACATAGATAACATAACAAATGTTTAAACTGAGAAATTTTGCAATTTTATGCAAAAAATAAAATTTGATGCCTGCTACAGGTCTCAAAATAGTTGGGACGGGGGCATGTTTACCATGGTGTAGCATCTCAGTTTGAAGACGTCTAGGCATCAAGGTTATGAGTTTCTGGAGTTTTGGTGTTGGAATTTGGTCCCATTCTTGCCTGATATAGGTTTCCAGCTGCGTTCGTGGTCGTCTTTGACGTATTTTTCGCTTAATGATCCACTAAATGTTCTCTATAGGTGAAAGATCTGGACTGCTGGCAGGCCAATTCAGCACCCGGACTCTTCTACTATGAAGCCATGCTGTTGTAATAGCTGCAGTATGTGGTTTTGCATTGTCCTGCTGAAATACACAAGGCCTTCCCTGAAATAGACGTCATCTGGAGGGGAGCATATGTTGCTCTAAAACCTTTATATACCTTTCAGCATTCATAGTGCCTTCCAAAACATGCAAGCTGCCCATACCGTATGCACTTATGCACCCTCATACAATCAGAGATGCTGGCTTTTGAACTGAATGCTGATAACACGCTGGAAGGTCTTCCTCCTCTTTAGCCTGGAGGACACGGCATCCGTTCAAAATTTCTTGCTTTTTCAGCCCTTTGTTGCCCCCATGCCAATTTTTTGAGACCTGTAGCAGGCATCAAATTTGAAATGAGCTCATTTAGTGGATAAAAGTGTAAAACTTCTCCGTTTAAACATTTGTTGTGTTCTCTGTGTTCTATTGTGAATAAAATACTGGCTCATGTGATTTGAAAGTCTTTTAGTTTTCATTTTATTCAAATTTAAAAAACGTTCCAACATTTCTGGAATTCGGGTGGTACATACCTTTCTATCAAAGTGTCAAATCAAATTTTTGGCCCCAAATTTTAATCAATTTTACTGGTAATCCACTGTATGAAGAGATTTTGGGTATAATATGTCACAGTTTACTTTATTTTGCTATCCTCACAAACTATAATGTCCTGCACCCGCTAGAGAAAAAATATAAAAAAATATATCTGGTGTCTGAATAATTTTTTGATTTGACTGCATTTACAGTTTGTGTTTATATTATGTTTACATATTTGCAATACATAGACATTTTGTCATCTAACTATGTGGTATCTTTTCTTCGTTGCATTACAAAACCAGTTTTGGTAAAGTGTCACTTCTGTTTATTTCTATAGTTTAGATATCTCATATATAGCCAATCCTAATCTAGATCATCTATTTATTGTACAGTAAAGCTGTGAACTATATTATACTCAGACACACACACAATTTAACCCACATGGGGCCTTTAGTCACTTGTTAAAGTGCACTAATGTCTTGTTTCTGTTTTTGTTGACCAACACATAAAAAAAAAAAACATGCAGGCTACAAATAAAAGATAAAGAGGAAACATAAAAACAAAACCAAAGTCAATATCTTAGTCAGAAAAAACGGAATTAAGTCTGTGCCTCTGAATGACCCAGAGTTGAGTAAATTTGCCAAACAAACTGAACTTTATTGTAAGCTGCAGTTGCTTTAACTAACTTTCAGTGGCGCTGTTGTTCAACCAACTGCGCAGTGAAGCGTCTCTAATGGGAGGCAAGTTCACTACCTGCTACCAGTACAAAAAACAAGCTAGAATCCTCATGGGGACTGCCAAACAGAGAGACTCTCAAAGGGATCTCTGTGAAACAAGTTATCCATCCCAAAACAAAGACTCTAGGGGAAAAAAGGAAAGAATCTCCTCTCTGTAAAACTTCCCTCTTAAAGCAATAACTGGCAGAGTTTAGCACAGAGCCCCCTTTGTGGTCTGTGGATAAAAGCCATCAAACAACATCCTGCGGCAGTCCCAGAGGAGTACGGCGAGTTGGCAGGGCTGGAAGAGGCTACAGAGGCCGATGGGGCAGAATGTAGTGGCCGATGGCGCTTTAAGAGCATAATCACAAGTCTGCGATGATGTCTGACTGCCACTTCAGAATGAGGTTTTTAGCAATTGTAGGTCATGTAATCGGTTATAAGATAATCTGCTTAAAGATCTCCAACCGGATCCTCTCTCACAATAGGCAAGTCACATAGTGTCATTTAAGTAGAACCAATCTTTTTATGCCTTCTTATGATTGAATGAAAGACAATGCAGACAGGATTTACACACACACACGAGAGAACAATCATCCGCATGTCTCAACATGCCCCTGAAAGTGCCATGTTCAAATGCTTTACCTTTACACAGTATTCATGGACGAGACCACATGATTGTATTGACCTAATTACTCATGCTAATGAAGAGCAGTAATATTCATCACGCAACAAAGCTCTGATCGAGTCGCTAATTCAAACACTCCACTGAGTCTTTCGGTGCAGTGCAACTTTGTAAACAGAACAGCCAGCGAAAGATACAAACATGTCTGTGTGTACATGTGTGTGTAACTGCTTTTACTCAATGCAGCTCTACTAATTTTGCTTTCCACCCAATTTCATATGCAAATTGGCAGTTTTGATATCCAGTCAGTGCTGAATGGGAAAATGAGAAGCATAGAGAGATGAAGAGGGGGAGAGAGTGAGAGAGGTCTGTTCTGTGCACCTGAGATCAGCCACTGGAACAAAAGACAGACTTGAAGAAAACTGACTGCGGCAACGGCAAATTTTCAATACTCAACTGCACAAAGCCGAGGGGAGAATTGAGGAGTGCTGTTTGAATGCTGAAAGCTTCTCCTGAAACAACCGAGACCTGCTCGAGTTTGCATTCTGGCTTAGCTCTACCTGATGCACAAGAGAAACAGGATTCCCTACAAGAGATGTTTCTCTTAGTAAGAGTCCTCAACAGACAGTGGGGTCAAGAGACAGTGGCACAGATTAAAGGCACAGTGCACAAGTCTGTCATCATTTAATCCTCCTCAAGTCGTTCTAAACGGAAACGTGTATTGTTTCTTTTAAACCAGCAGATCTGGTTCATAAAACTGGTTTTAAAAAAACAAAACAAAACAAAACAAAACAAAAAAGATTCATTCACAAATCTGTCCAATACTCAAGTTCAACTCAGTGATTCAATCTAGTCTCACATTCATTGATGCTAGAGCTCACCAAGATCACCTAAAAAAAAAAAAAAAAACTAAAAAAAACACAATGTCTCCAATGACTGCATGTCAAGATGTATGTTTGTTAGTTTACACATATTAGACAGTAAAGCGTGGCTTCCTAAACATAGATTTCTCTGAGTGAATCCTTTTATTAAAGAATGTGCAATATTAAAATTTTTATATGCGCAATGTAAAATATTTTTTGTGCAGTATTTAAGGTGCATTTCCTATATATATATATATATATATATATAGCCAACTGACACATGGTATTTAGTTATACATATTGTAAATACATATTTTATCTTGTATTAAATGTAAAAGTCAAGATTTAAAATATTTACAGCATATTTACAATGATTCAATCTAGTCTCAGTGATTTTTAAGTTCACTTAAAAATTCTGTCATCATTTATTTGCTCTCATGTTGTTCCAAACCTGACTTTTTCTTTTGCGGAATATAAAAGAAGATATTTGAGTTGACCTTTGAGTGACCATTGACTTCCACTGTATGGTCAAAAACATAGGTAAAAACTCTTAGGTAAAAGATTTTTCTCAGACTTTACTCAAAATATATTGTTTTAATTTTCTGAAGAAAGAAACTCATCATACAGCTTTGGAACAACACGAGGGTTAGTAAATGATGACAGAATTTTCATTTTTGGGTGAACTATGCCTTTAAAATTCATTTTTGTCCTTGCACAAAGCTATTGAGTGACTTCAAAAGTATTGAAATATGGCATATGAATTATATATAAGGAATGCTTTTATGGTGTTTTTTGTTCTTTTAAGACACTGACTGACATGATCGCTAAGCACTGTCACTGTAAATAATGACAGAATTTTCAATTTAGGTGAACTATACCTTTAAGAAAGCCCCTCTGCCAGTAGGCAAGCTTGTGACATCACACATATACAGATCCCCCTCTCTCTCTCTATTTCTCTCCAAATGTGGAATATGGAAATATTCTCCCACACACATCAAACATTTTGAATAGACATTAAGCATCTTTTATGTCTGCGTGATAGTGTGAAGGTACAGAGGCCAGTAAAGAGACTCCCTTTTCAAGGGAGACAAAGGAAATGTGTGTTTGTCTTGCTTGCTTGTGTGTGTGTGTGTGTGTGATCTTTCCACTGACCCTTCTCTAAATCCAGGTCTCACACAGGTAATTTGTCAGGAGCATGCTTGGGGTGAAAGCACTGTTATTAAGTCCCTCCTGCCTGTCATAATGGCTCAGCTCAGACTAAAGAACAGCCCACACATCAAACACCTACACCAGGGACGAAGACCCATGAAAACACAGAAGACAAAAGGAAAAAAGGCATAACAATGCTCGCACTGTGTGCATGATCACAGCTTTGTGCTTGGGGCTACTATGTAACATTTGTCTGTAGGTGCAGTGCTTGGCAACAATTATACAGTTTCCTGCACTGCGGGGTCTCGGCTCTCTGATCATGACCTAAGGAAGGTGTAATCATATAGACCTTAACTATTGCCAGAAAAATAGCAAAAAACACCCTTAAAAAGAAGTTGTGGTCAAGTAGTTAAACCAGTGTTAACTGATGTTAATATGTGGGATTGTAGGGGTGATCCTGTGATCAAGTTATCAATTTTCATACACCATGCAACACATTTCCTGCAACAAGTCCTTTGTTCACCCTGAAAGAGAGACTACTGTGTGACATGACACAATCTCAGCCAATCAGAAGATATTTAATGTTCCATGTTCTAGGTTGTAAATTAGACTTTTCATCACGATACAATCTGACATCTATTCTCATAGCCAGAGATACAATATTTGTTGATATTGTACCTCAAAATAACATGATACAATCTGATGAGATTCAATGAGATTCGATTAACATGAGATCTGATGACAGATCATCAGTGGCTTGTGCAACAAAATAAGCAATGACAATCGTCAAGAATGTCTTTAGGTACATGGGGCTCTCTAAAATGTGCAGTTGTAGTATCCCCATCAGGGCATACACAACAAAAACATGTACTGAAGGTTTTTCCTTTAAGACACTGCATGCACATGTGCCTAACATGAGCGTGTTAAAAAGGTGCATCTTAAAATATATACCATTTTACACAGTGCAATTATGCTTGATCAGTGCACTGATCCATATTGATGTATCGTTACGTCCCTATAATGTACAGTCATGAGGAGTGGGACTGATGAGCTATTTTTTTTTTTTTTTAACAGTGGGCAGGGCTATGTAAGTGTGACACTGCATAAATAGAAATCATGTGATCAATAATGTCCTATCGCTTGTCACGGCCACAGCTGGTGACTGGGGAAAAAAATTTCACTGACATGGCTTTATCTCGTCACTTAATATTGTGTATAAGGGTCTTTGATCATATTAAAACTTACCTCATGTACATAGTGATGTCTTTGTGGCTGTCAGCTCTTCAAACATGATGCAATTTGTCAGCATCAGCTTTAAAGCTGTAAAACTTTTCACTCTAAGGTCA
Source organism: Spinibarbus caldwelli (assembly GCA_039654775.1). Lineage (NCBI taxonomy): Eukaryota > Metazoa > Chordata > Actinopteri > Cypriniformes > Cyprinidae > Spinibarbus > Spinibarbus caldwelli. The sequence continues at coordinate 22,259,109 of CM077221.1, read as the reverse complement.
AGTTTGATAGCGTACGTTGATGTTAATTTCAAGCTATCCACTTTTACCACAGTCAAATTATATTATTTTAAGGGATATCTAAAAGAAAAGTAGTTCTTGGAATCTGCTTCTTGAAAAATCACCTAATTTTAAAGTGTTATATCAAGATAATTCATCATATTTTAGCTGTGGGAACAGTTTTCTGATAAGATGATCAATATATATTGATATACCCTTCAGTCTCTTAGTCAGCAATGCAGCATATTTTAGAGCCTTAGCTTACTGTGGTGGGAAACAATCCGATTAGGCCCAATTTACTTCCCATTTACTTTTTATTTGCTAATAAAATATGCAAAATAAGTCATGTTTAGATGTGTGATACTACAACAGTAATAAACTTATATAATAATGATATAGACGTGTTCCTGGAGACCAACCTGGAATAATCGAAACTCAACTGAAGTGTGACAGTCCTTGCAAGGAACTCATTCAGATCTCCTCCTAAAAGCTAGAGAGTTGAATTGGGTCATTTGAAAATTGCTGAATTATGTAGGATTTATTAATGCCAATGATATAAGCTTTTTCTGCTGCTCCATTAATAAGCATAGACGAAGCCAGAACCTACATTACACAGTGATTCCCCTATTTTTCATAAACACACAATACTCAAAACAAATACAGTTTCATTCATAACATTTATAAAGGCAGACTTTTTTCCTCATAATTTCCATTGTAATTTTATCAGTAAACTGTTAAAATGTGTACATAAAAATACAGTAAAATGTGTTAAATCGAGTTGAGCGAGTGCTACACTATGGAGCCCTGCACATGACATGTGAAAGAAAAAATAGATACAAGCAAACAAATTACTAAACACAATATAATTTTTTGTTTTGTTTTTTTCCATGTCATGTGCGGTGCTCCATATTGCATTTATTGGTAACTCAAAGCATAATCAAATTATCAAAATAAATACAAAAAAAATCTACAGATCTTTCTGCACACATGGATTTCATTTAAACCTGCAACCTTAAAACTCTCTGTTATAAAAAGCAGTGATGCGCAATCACATAATCTCTCTGACCTAATGGACCTATTCAAATAACAGTAGGAAGGACCCAATGTGGAAATTTCTCCATATGTAGTCACCAATTCCAACCAGTCTGTTTGGGTCAAAACGGCACAGATTCTCCACAGGGAAAGCTTAATCTCCTTCCCCGTCTCAGTGGGGGCTCTCTGATTCTGACTCCAGTGAGATCCGAGTGAGTAATCTCAGCCTACCACTTTAAACGTGCAAAAAGTGCCATCTGTGCCTTTGTCTCCGTTATGATAACAACGTAACAGAAGATTTGACGGGAGGATTTTAAAACAGCAGTTCATTTAAAAGCTGCTACTCTAAGCAGTCACTGTTCAAACTTAATATAAAGGTTTGGCCCTTCAATGCCCTTAAAATTATTTTAGAAGAGTTTTACACATATGACTTAAAAATTAATTAATTAATGTACCTATTGTAAGAGCAAACTTTGTCAAGTCTTTCTTACAGCCTAAAATATAAGTCAAAAAGAAATTTCAAGTCCATTTTTAGGGATGGGAATCGTAAAGAATTCAATGATAGTTGTCACGGATTCAGCAACACCTTCAGCAATAGTGTTGCGATTCCTTTTACAAGTCCAGTTCATCAACGGTTCCATTTAGGATATTTGGAAAAACAGACATGCAATTCTGCTGCCAATTGTTGGGCTCATTTCAATAACAAAGAACAAAAACATTAGTGACATTATTTGTGTGTATAATTCATTAACTAATTAATTTTATAAAATACATTAATGACTTGCAGTTCATTAAGGTAACTGAGAAATTGCTCCAGCTGAAGGTCTCATTTGTTAACATTAATGTATTAACCAATATTCCAAAAATGAACATTACCTAAGCTTAATAAATACAGTAGAAGTATTGTTCATTCTTAGTTAACTATTGTAGTCAACTAATGTTTACAAATGAAACCTTATTGTAAAGTGTTTTTGATTCAGTAGCATCTGTGATTCACTAAAAACAGCTGACTCATAAAAGTTATTAACTCTGGAATTGGACTTCACGGTTTATGTGTGTTTGTGATTCACTAAAAACCAGCTTATAAGAGTCTCTCTCTTTGCAACTGGACTTCACTGGTCACGCTGTATGTTTCACCCTGAATAGTAACACAGGGACACATGGAAAAATGAACATGAGACAACCATAAGCAGAACAGAATTTTCATGAAAATCATTCGGTTACGGGAAGAAGCTGCTCTTGGTTCTGAGTCCCACCTCATACACACTGAGAGCTCAGTTAGAGATATGTAGACAGAAATTATAACTTTGCCCTTTATCAGACAATTTTCATCATCTGCTACATTAATTACAGCAACAGTACCCCTGTAGCACTAAGAGGCTAAGTGCCGTTTGCTCAAGGGCATGACTATAAAAGAACAGGGCTACTCGATCGCAAACCTGTGACCATTTACCTACTATCAAAACTACTGCTAGGATTTAGGTGAACATAAAGCATTGCTGCAAATGAGGTCTAGTTACATTATTAACCTCATGCTGTACTACAGAGTTTTCATCATGAAATTTTTTACGCCTTTTTCTGTGCTGCGCTGATCTCAGAGGCATTAAGCAAATAGTTTAAGACCAGACTCTGTATGTCTTGGCAGAGAAGCACGCTAGCTAATATTTTTTGGACGGGGCTGTGCATGCTCAACCCTTTCAGCATGTCTGATTGATTATTGTAAATGTAGACCCTCTCTCCTCTGAAGGATTGTGAGGATTAAAAAGCAAACACAACTTTGCCAGTAATATTCCAAACACTCACCGTGGGTGAAATCAAACGGCTGCACATTCACAGGTACATGTCTGAATAGCTGCACTTGCACTGTCATCATCCATTAAGCATTGTGCCGCATGAATAATTGTCATTTCAATTTGTTTGTCTGACACAGATATGTCTAAAATGGGGAAAATGGCTTTAGATACAGATGCTTAATTCAGGCCTCAAAGGACAAAATATGCATCCTTATAATGATAAAATGGCTGCTGTTATTTGACTCTGATGATTCATGGATAAATGTGGCAGTTATTCTGGAGGCCACAGACTTGTGTAGTCACAGTCAATTTAAATCCTGATGGCTGCACACACAGTAGAGGGATAACACTGGGGTGGTAGAGAGAGAGAGAGAGAGAGAGAGAGAGAGAGAGAGAAGGAGAGGAGTAAATAGAAGTTGGGGTAAATGAAAGGTTGACCTTTCACTCTCCCCAAAATGAAATAGAATGCTGTTTGCTTTATGTATCAGCAAATCTCTGTTTGGAAAAAAATAATGCTTTTCCATTTCATTTAGCTTTTATTGAACCATCATATTAAACCCTGAAAATGGTGAGATTATTTTGCTGTATTCCACTTCCAGACAGGACACTAATGAAAACAGAGAGGTTGAAGAGAGACTTATTTATTGGAACGGACAGAGAATGGAGGCAGAAAGCAAGAGGAAATGGGACTATTTCTTCACGTTGTGTTACGTGAGCCAGAACAATGACTTTAGAGAATCATTCATTCTATCATGAGGAGTGGATGTATAAACAGTCAGCAGATGTAACCCCAAAACAGAACAACTGTACAATTAAACTATATTTTCTTTAATGATATTTTTCCTTTCTGACTTTTCCTTAAATGATTTCTCTTCAAACATGCAAATAAATGGATGATTAAATTAATGAATGAATAAATATATAAAATAACACTATTCAATAAAATTCACGTTTTATTTTACTCCATGAAATAAATGTTTCCTATTTCTGTCTTAATTTAATATGTGTTAAAGCAGCTAGCTATAGACCAATGTTAATACTATAAAAATATCTTTTTACCAACACTAATACTAATGAGTAGGAGTGGGTGACCAAAATCTTATGTCATTATATGAGTAATTTTATTTCACGGTAACGATATATATCACGATATAGTTATTTTTGCTTTAAATAAGGTCTTTATGATGTCAACATTTTTGATACCATAGAAATTTCATATTTTTGTCACCAGTGTCAATATCACCAAAAAAACTACTACTAACCTAAATAAAAAAACAACAACTCAAGCTCACTGAAGACAAGTAAACAGTTAGCGATTAAAAAGGAATAAGAAACTAATTACAAGCAATAGGACAAAAAAACCAACAGTAGAACAAATTAATAAGAAATGATACATGCATTGTTATCAAGTTATCAAATGTATAAAAACACTGCATATTCTTCACTGTGTAAATTATATTTTTCTTCTTATTAAAGTTACAAAAGTGATTTAGTCAAGCAGTGAGAGATTTTTTCTCTTTTGTTGTTTGACATGAATTGAGAATGACATGAATGACAGACAACAGGAATATTAGACTGCTGTCACTTTAAGAGTTGTCCGGGTCCAATATACTGTTACACGTGTAAAAAATAACAAAAATAAAAACTCTGTTCAACACTCCCATGCTCTATGAACACCGTCTTCACGTACGTGTGCCTAACAGTGCTCAGAAACAGTCTCTCAGACAGTGCGCATGTCAGGCTTGTGTGTGTGGTGTCTTGTGGTTTTCTATCTCGTGCTCCCCTTGACTTAGTTTTACTTCTTGTATGCCCATATTTGGTTCTGTTCCTGTTCCTGTCTTTATTGGTTCATTATTAGTTAATTCAGTCCCACCTGTGTTTGTTTAATTCCCTCGTTTAGTTGTGTATTTATAGTGTTTTCTGCCCCTTGTTTCCTGTCTGGTATTAACGTCGATGTCCTGTTTCTTGTGTTTCTCTGCCTGCCCTGTGTCCCCTGCCTTGTGTTACCCTTTTTGGATTTGATTAAAGACTGGTTATTTTGAGTTACTCCTCGTCTCCTCGCTTCCCTTGTGTTAAATTGTGACAGAATACTGGACCCAAACAGTAAGCGGCGCCCACTCTCCTCAGTTTTGTTTTTCCCGTTTTTTGAAAGTTTTTTGTTTTCCCCGTTTTTCCCCCGCGGCTTGGAAGTCGCTGCTTGCTATTCCGCCCTAGCCCGCAGCAGGTGAGTTTGGCGGGATCGCCGGGAGTACTGCGAGTCTGCCGGCCGCTACGAAGTCGGCTGCGGCTCTCTCCAGCCTGCCAGCCGCGGCTCACTCAAGCCTGCCGGCCAATCCTCGGTCAAGTCTGCCGGCCGTTCACCTGTCCAGTCTGCCGGCTGCGGCTAACCCAAGCCCGCCGGCCACACGTCAGTCAAGTTCGCCGGCCGTTCATCTGTCAAGCCCGCCGGCCGTTTCGAAGTCAAACCGTCGGCTGTGGCTCCCTCAAGCCCGCCGGCCACTCCGATGTCAAGCCCACCGGCTGCAGCTCACTTCAGCTCCAAAGTTCGCTCCAGTGCCCTGACCAAGAGTCCAGTGCAGGCTTCAGCCCCTGACAAAGAGTCTAGTGCAGGCTCCAGCCCCTGACCAGTGTCCAGTGCAGGCTCCAGCCCCTGACCAAGAGTCCAGTGCAGGCTCCAGCCCCTGACCAGTGTCCAGTGCAGGCTCCAGCCCCTGACCAAGAGTCTAGTGCAGGCTCCAGCCCCTGACCAAGAGTCCAGTGCAGGCTCCAGCCCCTGACCAGTGTCCAGTGCAGGCTCCAGCCCCTGACCAGAGTCAAGTCATGTCCCCTGAAGTACTGTCCACAGGAACATTTTAATCAGTCTTGTCGGTCGGTCTTGTCTTGTCTGTTGGGGTTCCTCAGAAGCAGGCTGTTTATCCTGTCATGGCCATGGAGACCATTCCCAAACCGCTTGCTTCTTGTGTTTGCCTTGATGGAAGCGGCTCCTGAGTTCACCCCTGAGAGGGCCCCTGTTCCTGAATTTAGCCCACGGAGGGCTCCTGTTCCTGAGTTTAGCCCACGGAGAGCTCCAGTCCCCAGATCCAGCCCAGGGAGGCCCTCTAGGGGGAGGGGGGGCTAATAGAGCTCCAGCCCTAGGGGCCGGGCCCTAGGTGATGTTATGAGGCGCGTGGACGCACCTTCCGGGAGGGGGAGGTAATGTCAGGCTTGTGTTTGTGGTGTCTTGTGGTTTTCTGTCTCGTGCTCCCCTTGACTTAGTTTTACTTCTTGTATGCCCATTTTTGGTTATGTTCCTGTTCCTGTCTTTATTGGTTCATTATTAGTTAATTCAGTCCCACCTGTGTTTGTTTAATTCCTTCGTTTAGTTGTGTATTTATAGTGTGTTCTGCCCCTTGTTTCCTGTCCGGTATTAACGTTGTTGTCCTGCTTCTTGTGTTTCTCTGCCTGCCCTGTGTTCCCTGCCTTGTGTTGCCCTTTTTGGATTTGATTAAAGACTGGTTATTTTGAGTTACTCCTCGTTTCCCTTCTGCTGAATCGTGACAGAGCACATATACAGCGAAATGAGCTGTCTTTTGCTGCTGATTACGTTTCGACGGCTTAAAATCACTTGTTTTTAAACCACAATGCTTAAAAACGTGTGCAGTCGATAAGTTTTTGTCACCATGTAGCATAACAGTGCCACATTATTTTTGGACGATAGTCCAAAATCTCTACCGGTTGACAAATTTCTACTGGTTAATCGTGTCTACCGGTATCTCGACAGCCCCTACTATGAGCATTGTTATAATCACACCCTCCCTGTATTATTACTTCTGCAGTTTTTGGTTCTCATTTTAAGCAAGAGGCCAAGTGTTGACGAAGATGGAGAGTCGAGTTCAGAGCTCCTCTGAAAAAGAAAGCGAGGATGCACTTGAATGATTCACCCTGAGAGACGAGGAAGTGGCTTCTGTGTTGGACTGTGGGCAGAATAACGGTCCAAGACACATAGTCAAAAAAAAACAGACGATGCTGAAAGTTAAACTAATGTGAGCAATGTTAACCAAACAAGATTAACCAAATATGATTGCAGATCATGTACGAGACGATAGAGACCCTCCTTTCTGTGCCAAAGGTTCGACCCATTTCCTCTGAAAACTGATCTAGTGTCAAAGGCCAGGTTACCCTGGTTACCATGTGGTCTCCGTGGAGACCGTTGTCCTCAGGCACTCCTCACCAGTCAAGTGAGTGGGAGACGATCCAATTCAAACATTCTTGTTCATTTTGAAGGAGAGGAATAGGTGGAATAATTATCTATTGTGTCAATAATGGGGAATTTAGCTCACGTGGAAACATCACTAGTCAAACTCTCTCTCTCTTTCTCTCATCTCATTCATTCTCACTTGCCTTATTTATTCTTAACGTCTGTGGGTGTGGAGGGAAAAGTGGCAAATGTTCTTGTATTTTCACAGCTGTAGTGAACAGCTGTAAACGGATTACCAGATGTCAATAGAAACAAGGTAGAGGAACTTTTGTCAGTGTCTGGAAGAGGTGACTTAGAGGATAACAAGGGAAACAGGGTAAGACACAGAGAAAGAATCCCGAGAGAGGTTTTTTTTTCCCAAACGTGGATATTAGGATGTTACATTCAATCGCAGAGGGCACACATGGTGCTGTTAATGCAAGTCAGTTACATCAAGAGTTCTGCTTTCCATTCTTGAACTTTACATTTGAACATCTATTTGTTGTACTGTATAAACACCAAAGCACTGTTATTTCATGGTAAATATATGGAGTGTCCAAGTGGGGAAAAAATAAAACAAAACATCTGGATAATTTACAAAATAAACAGGAAGGTAAAGACAAAACATGCATATTTATTAAAATCCAGTCCATCTATTGATTCCCTAAAATAAAGTAACTTTCTGTGACACATCTAAATCTCAGACATTTCATATAAAACATTTCAATCTCTGTGTACACATTACACAATATCTTCTTTCATGTTCCACAGATGAAAGAAAGTAATATATGTGAGTAAATAATGACAGAATTTTAATGTTTGGGTGAAAGATCTCTGTAAGGATCACATTGTTCTGTGACATGCACTTTTACAACAAGACAATGGTTTGACAATTGCACAGAGCTTATGGCATGATGAAAATGGCCCACGATAGGGTGATGGCTTCTGTCAATAGCCATCAAAACCGGTGACAGTGAAAACACCTATTACCCAGCACATCATAAGCAGACAACTGAGCAAGACTGAAGCAGTTTACTATCTATTTGACAGAGAAAGATCAGGATATAAATAGTGCCCCTGAGGACACAACATAACATCATTACTCAAGAACTAAGTGCTAAACCACTAGCGGTAATGTAATATGGAATTGGTTTGGCTTCCGACTGAAAAATCAAAATGGAAACTGAGATAAAAATTTGCATGCAGCAACATTTCATTTCTGTTAATGTTGGTGCATGTCATCTTTGGTTTGCTTCACTAACGATATTATGCAGTGAAGCACAACACCAATGTAGATAAAACAGAAGAGAGCTGGGAATCAATCAGTCAAGGTGATGTTGTTGAGGCTGCAAGTGAAGCTGTATGTTTGTGTTCATATTATCTGAAGGGGTCTGCACCGTGTACCAATAAAAGCATATACATCTTTGTTTAACTCTATCAACAACAGGCTTCTGTCTGAAGCTGAAGCTGAATTTAATGTAGCTTAGTTCCCTTAAACCTCCACTTTCTCAATCCACTCATGCTGCACATCAGCTGTCATATAGGCTGTGAATGCAGACCAGAAAATGTCATTCAAGTTCATGCTGCATTCATTCAGATGATTAATTAGGCTGACAGGAGCCTAAAGGCTTGGGTTACCAGATGTCCAGGTTTACTCAGGACAGTCCCAGTTTTATGTGGTGTGTCCCAGTGTCTTGACAATTTAGTAAAAAATGTGAATATGTCAGATGTTAGGCAGACTGCTTTAAAATTGAGCTTTGATCAAGCTATTGTCTCTGGTAGCATTTGTGTCCATTGGATGACACTTAAGTCAATGGAAGTTATTGAAATTCTGCATTGATTTGCAGATATTTTCTAGAATTCCAGCTTGCAGTGTATATGGACGCAATAACATAAGACGCTTGCTGCTTCTCCCTCTGTTCCTCGCAGCGTGGACAGATTCTCAAGTTAGCTAACTAGCTGAAGCCAGCGGTTAATGTCTGATTTTTTCCTCTTAAGATTGACAGCACAGACTGGACATTTTAGCTCACAGTCCACGTCCATTCTGACATCCGCATTTCCATGTAAAATTATACTGCACAAAAAAATAATAAAAAGAGACAGAAGTCTTGGACTGCAGCTCATTCTACACAGCATATTCAAGCTAAAGTTGATAGTTCAATCATAACGTGAATGAAATATTTATGTTGCATATCATATAAACAAATATCAGCATTTCTAACTGAACATTTCTCTCTCTCACACACACATACACACATTTGTATTTCTCTGTCATGTTGGAGACTTTCCATTGACTTCTATTGTTTATGATATTTCTATATCTCACCTGTAAACACAACCCTCACAGAAACATTTTGCATTTTTGCTTTTCATTAAGACATCCAAAAAAAATTTATGATTGCAGAAATTTGTTTTAGACAGCAAAATTATAGCCAAAAATCATACATTGTACACTGTGCCTAAACTGGAAAAATGCCCAAATGAAAATGCATTTCTTTGTGTGGTAGTTTTTCCACACACAGACACACAAACACATACACAAGTCTAGCACTGTGGAAATGAGTTAAGAATAACAACTTGTTATTTGCCACCAGTGATCCTCCACAATGCTTTTCCTGTCAGACTTTCTTTCACATGCTCTCTTTGTATCTACCTCTTGCTTTTCTCTTCTTTATTTTTCTCCTCTTTTCCTCCATAGCACCAGCAACCCACTGTGAAAATGACAGTGCTTGGAGGGGCAGCAGCAGGGGGTGCACATGAAAATAAACACACACATGCACACATACACACTTGCATTTTCATGTAAGTATGATGCTTCTCTTCCAACATCTTTCAGAGTGATTACTGTTCTGATTTCCGCTTTGACTCTTCCATTGAGAAAATGAGAGGGGTTTATTAAGAGATCAGTAAGAAGAGCCCAAAATAGCTCAGGGATATAGGGGAAGGGTCCTCACAGAGAAGACTGTGTGTGTGCGTTTCAACATGCACAAAAACAAAGCGAGGCAGATGCAAGGCAAAACAGGAATTCTGAAGGCACTAAAATATTATATTGTTGGATTACAGAGTGGTTTGGATGTCAATCACATGTCAGTCATGTCATGTTCAGTAAGTGTGTATGAATGATGCGCTTTCTTTTTCTCTCTTCTGCCAGCCAGTCTTGAAAAGTGGCCCACTTGAGGCCCAGCGTTGTTCTGCTCTTTTTTTTTTGTCATCATAATTGCCTCATTCATCCTTTGTTCATTATTGATTTCCGGAATAGTACAGTGCTGCATTGCCAGGGACCATATTGGGCAATGCTACTGGGAAAAATCCTGATTGTGCCACAAAAAACAGAGTGAGGACAAAACGCACCAGTCACAAAGAGAGACAAATGCACAGCCCACAGCACACATACACGAACTTCCATGTACAAACACAAAAACTTGGCCACTTGAATATGCATTACACAAAAAGGCACATTTTCTCATAAAAAGCACCTTGTACTCAGTCAGCGGTCAGACAGAATTTGTGTTTTACAATGCAAATACTTGAATGTGGGCTTCCTAGACCAAACAAATGTAAAACTAAAAAAGAAAGCAGCCTTATTTAGAAAAAAAAAAGAGTTAACACTGGACTCTAATAGTTTCCTCCTCTGACTGTCCAAGGGTGTCTGTCAAAGCAATGCTGCATTAATGCTTGCTGGTATTGCACAAATGTTTTGCTGAATTAAATGTGGCTGAAAGTGCCAACATCGGTGTTTATCTGTAAATCTTCTTAATCCCTCGTCCTCACTGTTGCGTGTAATCAATTTCTGAAAAAAAAGGGAGGGGGAATACAAAGGTTCATTAAAAGTTTACACAATGCTCTCTTGAAGGTTGACCTGGTGTTGTTTGTCTTGATAAGTATATTTGAGCAGACTGACATTTTATTGTTTTATTTTATAGAGAAGCAGTAAATATGGTTTTTGCCATTTAGAACTCATAATTTCACACTAATTTCTTCTCTGTATCTTGGAGCACCTGTAGCTATTATGTGGCTTATTATTAAAGAGACTCTAGTTGAGGGGTGAGCCTGTACGCTCAAGTGAGCTAATGCAAACTACCTCTCTGTTATAAAAGGACCTTTAATCTTCCACAGACATTAGCCATTATAAACATTGACTGAAGCCCAATGAGGCATCTACTAGGTGTTGTGAAAGTTATTTCAGTAATGTCCTTCAAGGCTTGTAGATCTTTAATGAGGTGAGGAGCTTGAGGGTTAGCAGACAAACCTCTTAATAAATGGGTCAGACACAGTCAGCAAATGCATTCATGTATATTAAAATACTATATGCAAGACTGTTAATTTTTACAGTTTGTTTACTCCACATATCATTCCTTCATGCACAGGCAGGTAGACCCACACAGGATGCATTCTGAATATCTACAGCTGACTTTACAGAAGGTGCTTGTATGAAGTGCTCTGTCACCTATTGTTGTGCCTATCACCTTTTGTCGTCGTCTGGATTGTGACATATCGTATTTGGTTTTCAGAGAAATATCACATCAGGAATAAGAGGATTGGATGCACGGTGAGAGATACAGAGCTGTGCTGCAGTGTGTCAAGTATCACATTAGATAGAGTGCCACCTCTATATGTGCACGTAAGTGCATTTGTGTGTCTTAGTCGTAAGGCTGTTATAGATGGGCCTTCTTAACTGAAATATTTAGACTGTTATGGAGGTGATCTTTTAAAGCAGCTCAGCACTCTTTTTTTACACCGTATACCTTTTTCACCTTTTGTCTTTTCTACAGTTTGCTGATGAATTTTAAAGGAGCAGATCAAAAAAAAGAGATGAAATATAGCGGAAATGCAAGTTTCATGTCCCTCTATCTTCAACCATTACATGAACTACTCACAGGCTAAAAATATACTTGTGTAGTCAAAAGTTCCTCATAGTGAAAATATACTACTGCTCATAAATGACCCAAAACAAGGGTCAAACTAAGAACATCTACAGAAGGAGTAAAGTGCTATTCAGAGTCACAGTACTCTACTTTTAGTTGGATAGCCTACAACAGATCACAAATAACTGCATTCAATTGACTAAACACCATTATCAAAGATTTGATTTCACAGCAAGTAAAAGACGCTTCTTTAAACAGCAGATATTATGAATAAACGACCCTGATGCTGTGAAGTAAGCAGGAGTAAGCAAAGACACTTGACACTTGTCTTAGCAGTTTTTGACACAAAGATGCATTGCTAAAAATACATTTTTTATATATTATGGTAGGACACTGCAAATGTTTGCAGGACAAGTAAAAATCTGAACTACTGAACCAAATGGACCTCTTTGTTGAGCCCTGTTTAATAGTTTTGACTTGGAAAAGAGAATAAAAAATTCAGTGGAGAAGAGGAAATAAAATGAAAGAATAATTGGTGGTGACATGGCCTTTATAATGAGTTGTTTTTTCAGGTCAGCAGAGGCTGTCATGCAGTTTGAATAGGCTAATTAAGATGGTGACAGAGGATTGATGAAACACATTCAAGCTCACTAAAACAGAGTAAAGTCTGGCACAGTGAGGCACACCTCTTTCCTATCATAACTATGCAGCATACAGCTCTGGTCTGAGCACTTCTCTGACTACAAATGAAAACACTTAAACTGGAAATGATACAACATTTTCCATGTTCAGGCTTGACAGGCTTATTCTAATGACAATATCTGCTTTCATTAAAGTCAAAGCATGACTCAGCTCTCTAGAGGCTTGTTAAGCTTGATTGAGTCATGTTCACAACTTGTATGAAACGAACGCATGAGGAAAGAAACACAATACTTTGTTAGTTTTCAGAGAATGTTTTTCATGTGCTTCACAAAGGATCTGAGCTGAACTGATTTATGGAGAAAAATGAGGCACTTCATAATGCACATTCAGTCATTTTTATATATTTTCTCTGCTCACATACACGTATAATGAACTATATCTACTGTGCATATCTGGTGTTATTTTTTTAAGAGTTTTTTTTATATTTGTCTTTTGATTATTACATCCTGTAAATTTTGTAAATATTTAGTTATGTCACCCATTCGTTAATTCCATTACTTTTATACTAAAAATCTAAATTTGGTGGAAAATATTATTTCAGCTTATTTAAAATTATGCAAATTGTCTTCATTAATGTTTCTAAAAAAAAAAAATGTATTAATAAGTCTGTCATGAACATGTACACTACCGTGCAAAAGTTTTGGATCAGTAAGACTTGTAATGTTTTTCAAAGAAGTCTCTTATGCTCATCAAGGCTGCATTTATTTGATCAAAAATTCAGAAAAAAACAGTAATCTTGCAAAATGTTATTACAATATAAAATAATGGTTTCTATTTTAATATACTTTAAAGTATAATTTATTTCTGTGATGCAAAGCTGAATTTCCATCAGCCAGTCTAAATTGTCACATGATCCTTCAGAAATCATTCTAATATGCTGATTATCAGTGCTGGAAACTGTTGTGCTGCTTAATATTTTTTTGGAACCTGTGATACTTTTTTTCAGGATTCTTTGATGAATAAAAAGTTAAAAAGAAGAGCATTTATTTATAATAGAAATCTTTTCTAACAATATACACTATACCGTTCAAAAGTTTGGGGTCAGTAAATTTTTATTCTTTCTTTTTTTTGAAAGAAATTAAATCTTTTATTCAGCAAGGATGTGTTAAATTGATAAGAAGTGACAGCAAAGATTTATATTGTTAGAAAAGATTTATATTTTGAATAAATGCTGTTCTTTTTAACTTTTTATTCATCAAAGAATCCTGAAAAAAGTATCGCAGTTTCCAAAAAAATATTTGGCAGCACAACTGTTGCCAACATTGACAATTCCAATAATAAATCAGCATATTAGAATGATTTCTGAAGGATCATGTGACACTTTAGACTGGAGGAATGGCTGATGGAAATTCAGCTTTGCATCACAGAAATAAATTATACTTTAAAGTATATTAATAGAAACCATTATTTTATATTGTAATAAAATTTAGCAAGATTACAGTTTTTCTGTATTTTTGATCAAATATGTAGCCTTGATGAGCATAAGAGACTTCTTTAAAAAAACATTACAAGTCTTACTGATCCAAAACTTTTGAACGGTAGTGTCTTTTGAGTTAATAAATTGTGTTAGTAGTAAAATATGCTACACTTGTAAAATATTTTAGTCTACTTCCAAGCCAAGAACTCTGGCTTATTCACGAAAATATCGATTAACCACAGTAATTAAAAAGAAAGTTTACACTTCATTTATCCTCAAAGATTAGTGGAACACTTAATATATGCAGAAACAATGGTGAAAAACCCAAACCATCAATCTCCTTACAAAACAAACATGTCTAGCCGTTTCTGGTGGAAGATTTGTTACAAAGAAATGAGTGCAGATAAGCACACATCTTTGCTTTTAATTTATCTTCTCAGTCTCCCAGCTCATCCTTCACACACCTTCCAAAAATCCCACCTTTCTCCCTCCCTTCCTGCTTCTGCAACATCATCCCCCTTTTGTTCATTGGAGGCATAAGCCACAGCTCGCTCTCTCTCACTCATACACACAAGTACATGTTGAAATGCTGGTTTATGCACCAGTGCGTAGCATTGTTATGGAAAACATCCACAAAGTTGTGTCCGAGCACACGTGTGGTCTGTCTGATTTCGTCTGGTGGGGCGTCTCACGCTGCATACTGATACTCTCTGTTATGCATATTCCCTATGTGTAGTTTGTTGGTCAGTAAGACAGCTGCATATGCATTATGCATGAGAAGCATGTTTTGCCAGACTATGGCAGGTGTGGTAGTGTTATGGTGTACAGCAGGAAGGATGCTATGGCATGTTATGACAGGTCACAGGGTGTCATTGTAAGCTGTACCTCGCTCAGGTACAGTGCAATAATGACAGTGTATCGCACAGTATGGGGTGCCGACAGGAATCTGATGTTACAAATATCAAAAACAACATACTGACTAATTTGATTGCCAGATGAATGTGCAAATATGAGTAATTCATGTAGATGAACATGATTTTGTTGCTTGTGGTGTGTGTGCATGTATATCCGGTCCAATATAAAATGAGTAATAATTCATGTTACATGGCACTCTTGATTCATCTGGATTTGGAGCTGTTGAAATATTGAACTGACGTAAAGTGTGCTTGGGTACACTGGAGTCCTGACCGAGCTCAGAGCCAGATAAACAACAGTCAAGGTCAGTCTGAGGCTGTTTCTAAGTGTTTTGCCTTTTTTTTTTTTTTTTACCCTGAGTGAGTTTACACCATTACCAGAACTTAATCATATAGTATTTAATCAAAACAACCATTTATATTTATCATTAAAAATATAAAAAAAAAGTTTACATTTATTATGAGAATATTTATAAATAAACACACTACTGTTCAAAAGTTTGGGGTCATTTTTTTTTTTTAAAGAAATAAACATTTTTATTCAACAAGAACAATTACAACAAACAAAATTCCACCTGGTCTCATGAGGAAAACGTACCTCTGGGAACTTTTTCATGAGACACGAAATACGTACCAATAATTACGTATCACTACAGTTTCCAACAGAAACGAACACTAGAGTTGGTAAAACAGCGAGCACTTGTAATCGTTTTCATACAAAGTTATGATCACACCTCCATATGTTTCACTTTCCGGATGTAACAAGCTTGCTCGATAGCTCACCCGACACGGAATTGGTCTTAGGATGTGGACTCCTTGGGTACGAATCCCGTGAAAAGCATGACTCATGATGAAAGAGCTGAAATATGAGAGAGCTAAAATGGCATGCTTGCGATTGCGTTTTTACGTCACATTCACTTTTGTTCATACTATTGGGTAGGTTTAGGTGTAATGCAGATGGTACGTTATTTTAAAACGTCACGGAGCATTAGATTTACAGCGACACTCAAGTCAGAACTGCAGTGACACCTACAAAAACCAACGTCACATTAAACGTAGCATATGTACGTTCATCTGTTCCAGGGGGGAAAAAAACAACAAAAACAAACGAGCATGTCACAAAACGTACATGACAGTACATATTTTGCGTCTCGTGAAAAAGTTTGTTTTTGTCATGAGACCAGGTTGACAAAATTACTATTTTTACTGTGTTTTTTTACTGTACTATTGTAATAATATTTATAATAAATGCAGCCCTAGGTGAGCATAAGAGACTTCTTTCAAAAAAACATCTTACTGACTTCAAACTTATGAACAGTAGCATATGTTGTGAACAAAAGCAAAGGCTCAGAATCTCATTTATTTAACAAAAAAGTAAAACAGATCAAGTTCATCTGAAAAATCACAAAGGAACAACCCCTCACCAACTGGTGCCTGCACAGCCTGATCTTCACTTCAAGCAGCACCACAGCCTTTTTGTTTAAAGCTTTTTTTTTGTTCCTGCTAATTGTATTTAGTCTTTGTGTCACTGTGTCTTCACTCGGCACTAGGACAAGAGTACAGACAGCATCAGCGATCGACAGTAACCTAGGATTTTTACTTTGTGTCTTTACTTGCTGTATTTGTATGTCACCGTCTGTACCAGGTAGGCTACTTTAGGTAAAATAATGCAATTATCAGTAACTTAAATTGATATTTTAGTATTTTGAGGTTTTGCTGTACACATTTTGATGCATTTATCATGTATATGTTTATTTATTGTATATAAAATTGTATAATGTTGGTGATAAAATAAAAAGTTTGCTTATTTACAGATCAATATACATTAAATATCTGCACTAATATTTCTCATTAGTGCTGGCTAGAATGAATAAATAAACATGGTTCTTTGGTACTTTATACTTTTATAGAAGTAATATTTTATTAGAGTCTTCTCTAATGTTCAACAGCTTGACTTCTCAAACGCATTCAAGACTACTATAGTCAGAAGAACATAATTTTATTCTGAAACTATTTGCACCATAAGGTTATGGACTAACACTAATAGCTAATTATTAAGAAAATGTGCCACAGGTCACACCAAATGTGAGACATGTGGCACCAAGCTGAAAGATAATTATGAGGATGAAGCAAGAAATACTACTAAGGTAGAATTCATAGTCAGTTTTTACAGGAAAACAGTTTTGTGACCTTTAGAAGTTGAGCAGAATTAAAAAGACCCCTTGCTATTGTGTGGAGCTTGGAGACTTTGTGTTTTCTACACAAAATGGCATACAAACGAGCACACAAACACAAACACACACACACACACCCACACACTCACTCTGTAGCATGTGCAGAACATCAAAAGCAGCTCTGCACGCAATCCCATGATCGTGTTCATATAACATTTATAAGACATCTGAGGGTCCGAAAAGTCATCAAATATAGGCATTTCATATACAGGATGAATCCAAATAAATCCCTCTACACATTTGATCAATTCTTCAGCAGGGAAAATTGTCAGCATTCACAATGAGTTATATTAGAGGCAACTGAAAATGCTATTTCTTTCTTTTCTTGTAAATTAGTTTTTAAGTCTAAATCTGGAAGTCTGAAATGAAATACAAACACTTCATAACAACAGACGTTGACATGAATGCAAGAAACACAGAGGCAAGCTTTATGTCTGTATCTGCAGGAGCCTGCACACTAACACTGGTTAGATGATCTATTCAATACTGTATACAGATTTCACAGCACACACTGGAAAGTAAACTTCAAGAAAGCAAAATAAATAAGGAGTCTACACTAAAGACTATTGTCATCTATACCATACTTACAGATTAATTATGTTTGTGCACATTCTGGTAGTGATTTAACTTCAGATTTATATACTAAATACACCAGACAAATGCACTCTATGAATAAACTCAAAACTGTTACATTTAACTTGCTAGCATAGGAGAGAAAACGACTAGCATACAGATAAAAAACAAGGATGTCTTAGATGAAGAAAAGGAGTTGTGTTTAAAAAAAGTATCAAAGTCCACCCCTAAACATAACTCTCATTGTGGTGTATTTTAAGCCAACTGTATGAAAACACACAAATGAAATTTTATTCAAATTCATGCAAAATCGACACGTATTCATCAAAACATAAAATAGTTATGAACTGCTATGTTGTGCTGCTGCTGCTATTCATTTGTTGAAACATGTCAACCAAGCATAATCCTGTTCAAGAAATCACAATAATAGCCAAATGAAGTGAAATAAATGATTTTTTGGATTGAAGTGAAATAAATGAAATTTTTAAAGCACACAATTAGTCTTACAGCTTCTGTTTCATCAGAATGAATGATGCATTTATATAGCTCTTTATTGTGTATTGTCGTACACCAAAAGCGCTTTACAATCATGTGGGGGAGGGGGGTTGGGGGGGTCTCTCCTCAACCACCACCAGTGTGCAGCATCCACCTGGATGATGCGACGGCAGCCACAGGACAACGGCGCCAGTGCGCTCACCACACACCAGCTACAGGTGGAGAAGAGAGAGAGAGATAGAGCCAATTCAGTGGATGGGGATTATTAGGAGGCCATGATTGACAAGGGCCAGTGGAGGGAATCTGGCCAGGACACCGGGGTTGCACCCCTACTCTTTACGAAAAGTGCCATGGGATTTTTAATGAGCACAGAGAGTCAGGACCTCGGTTTAACGTCTCATCTGAAAGACGGTGCTTTTTGACAGTATAGTGTCCCCGTCACTATACTGGGGCATTAGGACCCACACAGACTGCAGGGTGAGCACCCCCTGCTGGCCTCACTAACACCTCTTCAAACAGCAACCTAGTTTTTCACAGGAGGTCTCCCATCCAGGTACTGACCAGGCTCAAACCTGCTTAGCTTCAGTGCGCAACCAGTCTTGGGCTGCAGGGTGATATGGCTGTGGCAAGAAGGGTAACTATAAATGTTATCTGCCTTTACCTTAATTTGCATTAATTTCTGACCTAAAGGGAGACAAAACGTCAGATTTAAATATGTCCTGTCTACAGTGCTGCCATTATGTGAAACGCTTCCCATTCTCTCTACTTGATCCCCAGGCTGACTTTGATTCTAATAACAGTCAAACAGAGGCTAATGTGATAAAGAGACTTTATATTCATCAAGACAGCAAACAGAAGTTCTATAGGTTTGTCTCCAGTGCTGCAGAAATGTGTACATGTGTGTGACAGAGTTGCATGATAAACATGCAATCTTACATGTTTATCACATTTTACTGTTAAACCAAGGAGCGTTTCCGTATCTGAAAATACATTCTCAAACAGACATGTTGAACTTCAGCATGTGACATTTAACAGAGAATAATGAGAGCGCTTGACAGGAACTAAACCTGCTTTGCTGATTTCCCCATTCCTCCATCCCTCAGCTTCTCTCTCTTATTCCTCCTACAGCTCTTTTCTTTAAAAAGGTGTTTTTATTCACCTCCATAATAACATTTTTTGCTTTTCTTAGTTGTTATTTGTGAAATGCTTCAGCTATTCACTTCATTGTGATCATTAATAAAAGCAACATTGTTACATTGCCAAAGCCTCTTTTGCTGTTAGTTTTAGCTTCCTCTTATTGTTGTCTGATAAAAATTCTTGAAACATCAAAAAAGATTACACTTTTTTATGTCATGTATTTCAATCTATGTAAAGTAAACAAGCAATGGGAACCTTTCCCATGAACAATCATTGTGAACATATTCACTCTTGCTGGATAAAATCCAAAATAATTCTCTATTTTATAAAATTGTTATATTGTGCCATGCAACTATTTTGTCCACAAAACAAACTAAAAAAAAAAAAAAAAAAAAAAAACACTAAACTTTTTTTGCTAGATTCTAAGATGAAGCATTCCCAAAGTTCTCAAGGCTGGCTTGATTTCCTACAGAAACACTGTTCCATTTAATATTTTTATCCATGAAGAAAGGAATATGAAAGCAGTGAAAGCAAGATGAAGTCAGACAGAAACATGGGGACAAGCACTAAAAGAGGCCTGGAGGCCAGTGGAGTAAACACAGGGTAGAAAGAAAAAGAGGGAGAGAAAGAGAATGATGGTGAATGTAAGAGAGGGAAGACAAGTGACGGGAGCAGGCTGAGCCCTGGCCTCCCAGACACGCACAATGATTCCAGTTCAGGAACAAATTGGCCAATTTTTCATGGCATGCCCCTTGGCAGTTTCATCTATTTCAGCTTTTTATATTTATTTTCAGATTTCAGACTGTAGCAAGCATTCATCTAGACTGAAGAGACAACTACGCAACTCTGGTTCGGATCCGGCTCATGTTCACACACAACCCGCTCTTACTCAAATCGCTGACCGAAGATGCAGATGTTAAATCTGGGCAGTTCTTGGGTCAGTGGATATTCAGGGATCTTTTAAATAATTATTGAAATATACTAAAATACATATTGAAATGTTACATTTAAAAATTATAAAATGTAAAAAGTTCCCACTAACTGTCCCGCCCACATATACACTTAATGATTACTTCAAAATATAGTTAAACAAATTTGTTTTTCATACATTGAGTTATATAAAGGTTAAAGGTGTCATAGAATGGAAAACTGTATTTACCTTGGCATAGTTGAATAATAACAGTTCTGTACATGGAAATGACATACCGTGAGCCTCAAACACCAATGTTTCCTCCTTCTTATGTAAATCTCGTGCATGCAAAAAACCACTGAAAGATAGACAAATCAGAACATAACACCGACTGTGATGTCACAGTTGGTATCACTAATATGTATATGCCCCCATTATTTGCATATACCTGCCCATATTCTAGGCCAGCCGGACCTGCACAGCTGAATCATCAGAAGTTCTGTAGGTATTGTGAAGAAACAAGTGAGGACAATAGCGAAAATGGCAGATCATGGAAATAAATGTTATGTTCCAGGCCATGCAGGGTACTGTACGTTTATTTACGCTTTGATTTGAACGGAAACCGCATATCCATGTGTTACTGATGACAGAGAATAGCGTACGCACTTTGCGTCCATCAGATGCTCTCCAAAATGACGCTACGCTGACACAGAGAGACAGAGAGGAGACAAATCTTGAATAAATGTCGTTATTTTTATTTTCTTTGCGTACAAAAAGTATTCTCGTCGCTTCATAAAATTCAGATTGAACCACTGATGGCAGATTAACTATTTTGACTATGTTTTTTATACTTTTCTGGACCTTGACAGTGTAATTTACTTGGCAGTCAATGGGACAGTCACGAGCCTCCCGGATTTCATCCAAAATATCTTAAATTGTGTTCCGACGACGAACAAAGCTTTTACGGGTTTCCAACGACATGGGGTAAGTGATTAATGACAAAATTTTCATTTTGGGGTGGAGTATCCCTTTAAGATATGAGAATGTGAAAGACGTTTGACTGTACATGCCCTACAGTATCAGAAGACACTGATGTGTAAATGTATTTATGTTTATGTCCACATGTGGACGTCGATGTGGATATGATTTTAACAGCAGGCTCAAATCAATAAGTGTGACTGCACTCTTCACCAGAAATAAATGAGGCATGTATTTGCATTAAACAAACAGTTGAACAGAAGTTCATCAAATATTCAACATAACACACACACATATAACCACAAACAACTGGGTTTGGAGGTCACAGAGTCTTTGCAATCATCTTCATTATTTTGAAAGCAGAAAGTAATGTCTTACTCCATTGTTTTCTGCTCTTCTTTGAATCAGTGATTCCTTATTGACTGAAGGAATAAAGGATATGAGGAATATGAACCAGCTGTCATTGAGACACACAAACATACACACACAGATCACATTAATGAGCATCATCCTGGTTGTCAGGCGGTTCTAAAGCTGCAGACAGACTGCCTGCTTCCTCATGACCAGCGAGGATCAACCTTTCACACACACACAGACCATCATTAGCATACTTCAGTGCTTCCGTCTCGAGCCAATTTCCCAAGATCAGCTTTCTAGTCTGCTGCTTAATGGTCAAGAATGAGACAGAGTTGGTTTAAGCTGATTCTAACTGTGTAACCAAAGAGAACAAGCTTAAAGGGAGACATTAAAATTCCTCAGATGTTCACAAAAGAGGAGCATGCTGGGTAAGAAGACACAGTAATGGGAAAGAGCAACAGGAAGCTACACAAATGACACATGCTTCCACTGCATTTGTGTCAGTGTGTGTGTGTGTGAGAGAGAGAGAGAGAGAGACGCAAAGGACGAGTCTCCAACTGAGTCTGTTTGTTCTGTACCTCTGTTGAGACATGTGTGTGTAAGTCCAATTAGGGGCAGTAGTGGTCTGGCACTGAGATGCTTAAACACACACACATAATACTTTTAAATAAACTCTTTCAGTCCTGAATTAAATTCTAGCAATAACAATGTGACCATTTCTTGACCTGTTCTTAATTTCTTCTCTAAATGCAACCATAAATGATAATCCATCATTTCTAATTAGCCTACCATTTCTAATGTACACTACAGTTCAAAATTTTGGCTTCCATAAAATCATTTAATGTTTTTGAAGAAAAAAAAGTCTCCTATGCTCAAAAAGGCTGCATGTATTTGATTAAAAATACAGTGAAAACTGATATTGTGAAATTTAAAATAACTGTTTGAAAAGATCTAAGAAATATTTCTTCTTATTATCAGTGTTGAAAACATTTGTACTGCTTAATATGTTTTTGTGGAAAACATGATTTTTTGAAATGGAAATCTTTTGTGAGACGATAAATGTCTCTAGCGTCACCTTTGAATAAATTCATGTGTCCTTGCTAAATAAAAGTATTTCTTTCTTTCAAGAAAGAAAGAAATTAATTATGTAAAATCATAACAGTACCATGTAGTTTAAAGGATGTGTTTAAGAAATGAATTCTTATAATTATAAATTTGTTATAAATGTATTTTATTCATTTATTATTCAGTTTCACTGTTAGAATCAGACGTGGCTAAATTATTATACCTGTAAAAACTAAAACAGTGTGAGATATTTAAAAAGTACATGGCAAACAGTAACAGCAATTATTTGAACAAAATTTGTAGGAGAATTATTACTTAAAATCCCATCTAGCCATTTTGTATATTGTATATACCAGAGGCTGTACCTCTTATGCTTACAAAGAGACCCACTGTCCAATTTTGGAGATTGTAAATGCTAAAATATTATACATTAAGACTGATAAACATATAATAGTTTGATTCATGTCATATTTGTGTCATAGGCCACCATGCTTCATTTCAAAAGAAAATTTTGTTATTGTTGTTGTTCTTTGCCTGATATGTCATTAGTTTGACTTTAACTATGCAGAATTCAATGCAAAATCCTTTGAAAAAAAAACACATTGTAATGGACATAGGGTCTGAAAGGGCTAACAAACTGCTTCAGCACTGAATGTGTATGTGTGTGTGTGTGTGTGTGTGTGTGTGTGTGTGTGTTTCAGGATTAGAACCAAAATAACATACAGTAAAACTGCCTTCCTGTTGTGAGGAAGAGAAGACAGATGAAAAAAAAGCCAGGACCAAAAGAGGAAAGGGGTGGAATAATCAGCGTGTTAGTAAACCTGTGGTGCAGGACATGAAAGAACATTCACTGTCACCTTCAGTCACAGCTGGGACCCTCAACCCAGCAGCTATAAAACTACAACATACGACATCTGGAAGAATGGACACCATTGCCCTTTTTAAACATGTACAGTTATGCTTAAAATGGATTAGAGACCCCTAGTTTCTCCACCATGTAATTTAAGTTAGCAAAACGTAGGAAAGCCGCAGACGTCCACCAGCACACCTGCATTATGTTTGAACTATCCTTACACAAGGATAGAGAGAAAGCATTGAATCTCTCTAATGGGATATGTTGCCGCTGGCAGTTTCACTCTCTTTCATCCTCTCATACAAGCTTTCTGATGAATGTATGAGTGTGTGAGACATTCACAGCAGATGAACCCTCTCTGTCTAACATCATCAGTAAAAATAATAACAGATTGTCAGAATAAATCATTTGCCAAAGATGAGTGTCAGTATGCGCACACGCAGACTCCTGCCATCAAGCTGTCATTTTCAAACATCAACTTTGCAATAAGCAATAACAAGGGAAACAACAACAAAAGACGAATACCATAAATCAGTGTGTGAATACCAGAGAACAACACAGCAGCATAACCACAAACTGTCAATCAACTGAGAGTGACCTTAATGTACTTTAGCACTAAACCATCTGTCACAGGAAATTAGAGTGAGCATCAGAAAGAGGATGCTCAGGCAAACGCTAACAAATCGTTTGGGGATTCCTCACTGTCATGACATGCAAAAGAGGAAAATTACCTCTCTGTTGACTAAGCAGAATTCACAAGTATTTGTGTTTCCTGCTTTTAATGTAAAACTGTAAAGTAATTCTATAGCTCATTAGCAGTGAGAAATCAGGAGAGGTCCTTTGGGAATCCTTTGGGATTACAAATCAAATCTACTTACATTAATTCCAATACAGACGGGGGTCCACAAGTCTGAGAACACTAGTGAAAATAGTTCACCTTATAGTCTATTTTTGTCGATTTTATTTATTGTCAATTTTTAGTTTTTCTATTACTATGTACACAGATCTAGAATATATTTTAAATGTTTACAAAGAATGTTGCTAAAAAGTTTAAAAGTTCTGCTCAAAAAACATAATGCACATAAAAGCTTGACTAAATTATGTCAACTCTGACCCTTCAGTCTATAGTATCAAGGTATAGAGTTATCATTGCTGTGTAAATGCATTTATTCCACCTTAGTTGTCTGTGTAAAGACACCTAAATGTCACTTAAAAAGAGCTTCTGTGGTACTTTCGCAGTGTAAATTCGGCACAAGTGAGTCAGGACTGCCATTGGTGCCTCCTCAGAATAGCAGGTTCATGGTCAATAAGAATGTCAATTTTACAAACTTGCTTATTTTTTGATTAATTACCTAGAAAATGTAAGGTATAAAATATGAATATTTTAGACCCCACTGGATATACAGTTCAGATCGTTCTACATATGTGCATGAGTGTGTGCATCTCTTTGTGAGATAATTAAAAGATTTCTCATCATCCATCTCTCTTTCACAAGAGCAGACGATTCAGTTCAACACTGCAGCCAAAATTCCCTATCAGCTGAGAGCAGACGCAATCAATCCATCTGTAAGTCCTCAAAGACACTCGACGTCATCATGAATTTATCTCCAACCTCCATCAATCAATTTATCCTCAAACAGTTTGGCTGCCATCCAGGTGTGATTAAACTATTTCAGAGTGCAGTCACAGCCAATCTAACTCAGAGTCCCAGAAAAAAGAATGAATCAAATATCATAAAACTGTCCCCGGGTCCCAATTTGCATACGATCCATCCTAAGAAGTATGTGAGATTAGAATTAGTATCAAATCACAGAAAAAGTTTCTGGATGGCCTATTACTTCTAGTGTATGTTCATGTTCAAAGTGTTCATGTTCATCTATTAAATGTGTAGGGGAGTTTAACAAATTAGAAACGAGTCAAAGAGTTTGAGTTATTACTATCATACACATGAGCACCAATCAGGGGTTATAAGATTGTGTATAAATATAAGATTTACACAATACACAGTAAATAAATAAATACAGTGAGGTCAGAAAATAAAGTGTTAAAAAATATTATATCAAAGATTGAAAAACAAAAACATAATGAATCAAAATGCGTTACTCGTTGCTTTTCTGGTTGCTCTTGTGTATCAGACTGACTGTTGTATTGATCTGACAGTGTGATGTTAGGCTACCATGAAAAAATGAATAAATAAAAAGCTCCAGTACAGAGTGTCCTGTCATTCCTTTTTATTATATGAATCATCACACTCAAAATAATGCTTTTTAAAAAACCCATTTCATTTTACCTGTTTATTTTTTTTTTTTGGTCAGTCTCCAGCGCACTGAAAAGTCTAACCCCTGTTGCCCTCTGACATCATAGTCCACCGAATTTGATCTGTTCAGAACTTTTTTCGATTGTAAATGGTGCTTGTTCTGTGCATACGTCTATCCTGATTCTGAAAAGATTACATTTTCACTGAAGAAAGCAATATTATGGATAGACGACTTGCCGAAAGCAACTGTTTGAAGTTAAAAACGTCTTGATGGATTTTTTTTTCTTACAAACATTCAGCTTTTCGAGCCATTAGACATAGTTGTGTGGATTATTGTGATGTTTTTATCAGCTGTTTAAACTCTCATTCTGATGGCACCCATTCACTGCAGAGGATCCATTGGTGAGCAAGTGATGTAATGCTAAACTTCTCCAAATCTGTTCTGATGAAGAAACAATCTCAACTACATCTTGGATGGCCTGAGGGTGAGTACATTTTCAGAAAAAATTTATTTTTGGGTGAACTATTCCTTTAATACTTCAACACAATAAAGATACACATACAGATGCAAAATATATTTGGTATGTTTGGTTTGTATTAACTCCTGTACACATTATTACATGCATCATTAAGCAAAAACATCAGCAGACTCTTGGCATGAAAGACCAACGTTTGGCAGATCTTCAAAGATGCGCTGCTGCTTATTTTCTCATCAGTATGGTAGGGTAGTGTAAATTAAATGAAATTAAACTAAATGAGGAATAACAAATCGGGGGAATAAACATGACAGGATGCACACAGCTGTCCAGGAGAGTTGTCATTTAAAACTTCAGACACTTTCTAAAATGTTCAAATAGAAGTCTGAGATATACAAGTAAAGAACAACTGTTTTAAAACTACACTATAGCAAACAAACACAATATATATTCATATTATACACAACAGTGTTCCATAAACTCTGCAAACAATTAAAACTCTTCTGTATGTGTGTATATTTTATTTCTGTGCTACTTGCTTGTGCTCAGCAGTATAATTTATAAAGGCTCTCACAAATCAAAGCCACAAAATGAAACTCAATGTCTATTCATGACCTTTAATTTGTTGAGGGTATAATTAGCACACATTTATCTAATGTCCACAGATAATTACAGAAAATCAAGCATAAATAATGACAGACACAATAAGTGGGTTAGGAGGGGGCATGCTGATTACATTTAAAAAAAGTAATATTTTGTTGATACTTTCTCATATCCCAAATGGATATGCTTAGTCTGTCTGACCAATGGCAGAGGGAGGAGAGTTCTGGAAAACAGTAATTATTTTGTTTAGTGTTTTTTGAGGCTACTGCCTCAGAATTTGCACACTTCTGCATTCAGTTCAGATTTATTTTTATAGACTTTTGCAGGAATAGTCTCAAAGCAGTTTTCAATCTGAGGCCTCGAAGAGGCAAAAAAAAAAAAAAAAAGTTGAAGAAAAACTCCCTCAATAAGTCAAAGCTGCAATGGGACATGCTTTCTCTTCTTTTTGCATTAAAAGAATAGTCTTGGTCATCAGACACTGTAGTACAATGAAGGCACTGAATTTTGTCTTTTATTGATTGGTTATGGAAAATTAGGTCACACCAATCCATTTTATCTGTCACAAATTCCATGTAATGGCAATGATGACAAGAGATCAAACTGTGTGTGAAAATAAATTAGCGACATTTATCAGTGATATCGATCTGTCCGCAAGGTCAGGAGCATAAACAAGGTCACTGTGACATCAAAAACTTTATTACAGGCTCTGATGATATTCGCATGCAACTGCTGCATGATTACTGAAGGGATGCAAGAAAATCAATCACATTCAAAATTTAAAGCAGCGTGTGTTTTAGTAAGTCTGAGTGTGTTGGTTCATGGGTCTAAGGGTTCCTTTAGTGTGTGTGTGTAGGCACACATTACAAAACAGTTTAAAGCTCATTACAACTTAAAGAGCCCATGACCAAAGAAGCAATTTGTAATACTTATACTTGGCTAAACGATGGACTACTTAATTGATTCCATAATCTTTTAAAGCTGAGCCAAAAAAAAAAAAAAAAAAAATCTTCATTTTCAACATTTAAGGACAAGATTAATGAAAATCTCTGCCACTTTTAATGCGTCTAAAGAGTGTTTATTTGTCTGCTGTTAATATTTGTCAGGATGTCCTTTCTAGTTGATGTTGTGGAGAAATGTCAATGTTTATAAAGTATTTTAAAATCTAAGATCCAACATGGATTGGTTAATTAATAACATCAACAGTACTAATCAAATAAGGTTCAAATAATTTAAAATAAGCATAGTCCAACATTTATTTATCTCCTATAAACCATGATCAACATATCAAGATCCCTCTGTACTTCAAGTACTGTATCACAGTGGGTTAATACGGCAATTTACAGTAAAGGCTAGTCTATAAGCTTCATGTCTGGATAAACCCAGACGGAACAACGAAAAATCCTTCACCAAAGAATGAGAAAATGTGAGAAAATCCTGCTAAATTCTTAAAGATAAAGCAGCTTTGAGAAACAAGTGAATATCTTTTAGCTTTTATCTCTCTTCCCTCTTTCCTGGCTATATGAGAACTTTCACCCAGAGGAACATCATTCCATTAGGCAGTCACACTTGTGGACGCAGCCTTTCTGCTTTCCGGATCTGGAGGATGTGAACACTGGTTTGCTTCATTCACTTTCCAGTGCATGTATTAAACTCTCAAATGTCAGAGATAGCCACTGTCTTTTATATCTGTTTCAGCTCGGTTTCAAGACACTGAGCAAGGAGATTTTAATCTCAGGCCTCATGCTCCGACTATAGCTACTGAAGTAATGGGAGTTTTTCCAACAGAACGAGTCCCTCAGAATGGGAGAGGATTTCTCTATGCTGCCAGCGTCATTAAAACAGTTCATAAAGCACACACCATAGTGGGTGAGATTTATATATGGAAAAACAACGTAACACCATCTATCTGAACATGATATTGTTTAAGTTCTACGGCACAAAATTTTGTGACTCCAAATGATGGAAGTATTCAGTTTGGATAACAGTCGGCAAAAAAGGCAATGAAGACAAGTTAAATAATATGTCACGTTTATAAGATACAAATATGTAAATGCTTCAGTGTAGAATCTGAAACAAACCATAAAAGAATAACAACATTGTTTCTCTGATAAAGTAGAAACGTCCTGCTTTCTCATTTTGAAGGCCATTTCCTATTAATGAACTTTCGCCGTATCTCTAGTGTGGACAAATCTCACATTATTTCCTGAATAATTACTTGCTGGAGTTCCAGCAAGAGATAAGGCGGGACAAAGGAATTGAAATTTATGCCGTTTGAAATTAAACTGTTTGCTTAAACTCTTTGTCTGAGCCACGCAAGCTATTAATGAAATGAAGGCAGGCGGCACTGGACTCCACTGAATCCATTCCTGCAGCATCAGCTGCTGTTAATTCCACTGCTGAATATTTCTAATTAGAGACTGAGAAAAGATACTGCTCATCTTCATTAAGGGACTTAGAAATGTGATTTAATGGAGATCAGATATATTAGAGACAAGGATAGCTTTATTTGCAACTGCTGTCAGTCTTGCTTTTCTGTCTTTCCCTGTTTCCCTCTGACGCTTCTTTCTTTCTGTGTCTCTTGCTCTCATTCACGCTCGGTTGAGCTTAGCGCTGTAGAAATGAGAGGGCCAGACGCTTTGGTTTTGGATCAGTGGCGTTTGATCCCTCTCCTCTACGCTGGGACGCTGTCTTACGCCACACTGATTGACATTGTGTAGTTGTACAGTGACCTGTGGGGTGTAGGAGTGCAGTCACCATCACTCTCTCTCTCTCTGTCTCAAAAACCTTGACACACATGTTTTGATTTATAAATACACTCTCAGATAGGGCTGAGCAATACAGCTGAAGTGTAAACACTGTGGCTCTGTGGTGTTATCAGACATTGCTCTTGTTTGTTTGAGCATTCAGACAGCAGCACTGACTCAACCAATGGTGTAAGTTTGGTGCGGGACTATCGTTTGGCTGACCAGCGGAAGACTGGGGGAGCATTTGGGAAAAATGTTTTTAAAAAAAATGTTCTATAAATTTTCAAAAATACATTTAATAAAAATGAATGGATGTACTTCTTAATTCCTAAAAATAACATTCATAACATTCATAAAGAGATTAAAAATTATTCTTTATAATAAAATATTTAAAATGACATAAACTTGTGTGTATTTGACAGTTTAAGCACAATAAGACATGAAAGAGAACTTAGTTTAGTACTCACAAGCCATGTGACACCCGCTTTCTGTGCGCGTGCTTCGAATGTGTGCACTTAGAAAACAGTACATCAGAAGTTTAAACTTATATGGATTTAAACACAATTTCCCCACATCAGAAGTTTAAACTTATATGGATTTAAACATGATTTTCCAACATAGACAAACTAAACAGATGTTTTGTTTTGGCAGAGTATCTGAGGTAGGAGCTGTAAAGGCACAGCCCTATTCTGGAAAAGTGGGCGGGAAGCAGCAGCTCATTTGCATTTAAAGAGACATGCATGAAAACAGTGTGTTTCTGCTTCCACTCAAAAAAAAAAACCATTCATTTTTACCATTTTACCATTCATTTCATATGAATTTCACTACACTGTCTAAATCTACACTCTCTAATTTTCTACATTAAATTGTGAAATTCTCCTTTTTTTTTTCTTTTTTTTTTTTACCAAATCACACTGTGTGTGTGTGTGTGTGTGTGTGTGTGTGTGTACCTACTTAACCATATTTTGGGGACAAATTTGTGCCCAAAAGTGAGATAAACCTGACAAAATTTCCAAAAACCTCCCTTTGGGGATGTCCTCATTTGTAAAACGGGTATAAAAAATAAATGTACAGCAGAAAAACCATTACGCCTATGGAATGTCCCTATTTAGATATCTAAGTGAACGTGCGTGCATGTCTGTGTGTGTACATATTCAAAGGCACTAGGAAAAGAATGGATTGTGGAAGTAACCAAATCACACATCTTTAGGAGACTTAATTGCCAAATTAAAATCAATGCTGCTGCTTTTACACTGCCATCAAAATTTTGTCAAAAATGTCAATATTCAACATATCTTATGAATATGAATAACATATCTCCGAACTCTACACCCAACCAAATAGCATTTATTTTAAATTACCAAAATATCACACAACACACCGTTTTTGTGTGTAAAGATATAAAGACAAGATGTGTGATTATGATGAATAGCATCATAATATGATAACCACTGTCCAGTAGCACGAGTATAATTTCTGTAAGTCAGAGTTGAAATGTGTTGCCAGCTCTACAAATAGATGCTTTTCACTGCAAGTGCCCCAGACGGCAGCTCCATCAATGAGGACACTCAAGGGTTGTTCCCTAGAAGCCTGGAAGTGTCTGTTTTCATGAAAGCCACTTTTTCCCAGACACAGCAGAAAGTGCACATATTGTCCTGCCCTGTTCAAAACACTCTTTGTGTGTCGATAGTCAAGGTACGGTCGCCTGAGATTTGAAGATAAAGGAGTCTAACGTGGGAAAGGGGTTTGACTGTTACGCCATCAGGAGTGACTGTGAAGTTACTTTTCCCTTTTGTCTCCTGAAGTCAACACTTCCTGTGCAATTTACTTTGCAGCTGCACACATCAAAACACAGCTATGTACTGCATATAATTTTAAGTGACTGTTATTTTCCTGTGAATTATTAATTTTGTGCATTGTATCAAGAGCTGGAGATAGCAGACAAGCTTTGATGTGTCACTGCTAAATCATCTATTACAGACAGATAGCACTTATTCAGCTGTGACGTGTGTTCATGTTTAAGGGGTTGTGAGGAGATTACTAATGAGCAGGAGATCCCTGTAAACTTCATTAGGATGACTTTGACACGCTTGAACATGTCACAGTTGCTCTAGGGTGATCATTACCATCAATCTCCATAAGAGAGGAAAAAACAATTCACATGACCTTAAACTCCTCACATTTAATTATACTCACACACACACTCATGGGACATATTTATTAGCTGTATTTGAAAACATTCTAATATCAAGTGAGAAGAACCATATGCGGCTCATAAGTACAATTTTATATAGTCATGTGAATCCCTGATCTGTGCTTAAACATGCACCACCAATAATTCATAACTGAGCGTTAATTTCAGTGTCTGCGCATGATAATTAATTACCATACTCGCATATTTATTAACATATGCGGTGAAAAAAAACATAATTAATATGACTATTATATGCATCCATCATGATACTAAAATGGCAGTAAGTGAGTATTCTTTTTAAAACTATACTAATACGATTCTTTATATAATCAACAAACAATTTACAGATTTTTTGCTTCATAAATGGCTTTATTTATTTATTTATAGTGTAATGAATGAACTGTATAATGAAGTATAATGTAATTATATGAAGTAGAATGAACTGTATAATGAAGAACTGTAAAATGATTTAGTCTCACCTTTTTCTTATTGGTGGGACAGATGTAGAAGTTTGTGACTATGATGGTTGTCCCAGGCATCAGGTTGAGCTTTGTGTAGGTTGACCCATAATCACTGGATCTGCATGGAGGAAAGAAGCAAAAAAGAGAGAGAAAGGTCACCTTGATATTATCACTCTGTTTAATTACTGAGTCACACACAGAAAGATATCATAGGATACAAGCATATCCATCTAGATGGCATTCTCAGATTATTAGATTTTGAAATGAGAGGCAACAAAAACTTTTAACCCACTGTGTATTGTTAGGTGTATATTTCTGACAGAATATTTTTAGTAAAATAAATAGCCTTTTTTCAACTAATCATCTCTCTTACACTGGAATTGCTTTGAACTGTTTGTTTAAATGTTAAGATACTGTTCGTAAACATTCTCATGTCTTTTCAACCCCAAATGTCTGTTAAGATGTCATAAATATGTAAACATGACATAGGGTTTTGAAATATTCACAGCAAGCACAAAATAAATATGAATTTTCAGAATGGCCTGTTTTTGGCCTCTGATTGCTAGTGATCTCATGAGCATGTTGATTGTTTTTGGGCTGAAATGGAGTCAGCAAAAACAGTCAGCAAAGTATGTAATTTTTCACAACTCAGCCAAACAGCTTCGCCAGGCAGGATGCTAGAGTATATCTGACATTTATAAACTTACAAAAAGGGAAAAATGCTTCAAAACATCAGTTTGTTGATCAGCGGTTCTGAAATGTTTAGGACATTGTGCTTTTGCAGAATGTAGCAAACCAAGGCTATGTCTACACTACTCTGGATACACTGGAAAAAACATCTTTCTCTATATTTTGGCCTTCCATCCACTCTAAGATGCCATTTTTGTCCATGTGAAAAAAGAGCTTTTTGAAGACGCTCTCCGAAGTGGATAATTTGAAAATGCTATTTTCGCATTGTAGTGTAGACTGTGAAAATGGAGGTATTTGAAAACAATGAGGCATGTTTAGTCATGTATCGCAAATTGCACCAATAGATATCTATGTTTTTACCATTATGTGCCTGCTATGTGCTATTCACTTCCACAGTGTTACTTTGTACAATATTCATATTACATTTCTGCAAAGACAACTAACAATTTATTGTTTACAGTTGTTGTTCTGTGGCAAACCATGAGGGCAATTGCGTATACATGTAATACAGTGGTTACCAACCACGATCCTGGAGGCCCCCCAACACTGCATGTCTCCTTAATCAAACACACCTGATTCAGATCATCAGCTCATTAGCAGAGACTCCAAAACCTGAAATGGGTGTGTCAGACAAAGGAGAGATGCAAAATGTGCAGTGTTGGGGGGCCTCCAGGATCGTGGTTGGGAACCACTGATGTAATACACGTATAATGCTGATAGAGTGCGACCAGTAAGTGGTGATATTTTGCTAATACAATGATTGTGCCAGAAAAATAGCATGAGAAATTCATTATGGCTGGTCTCTCTGTGTCATCACAGACAGCTTTTATGACATATGCATGTGCTGTAAGACAATTTTGTGTTTACCAATGTTTTGGTGTGGATGAGAAACTTTTGGAAGACGCTTTAAAATGCTAGTTTTGAAATGAAAATGCTGTTTTAAATGTATCCGGATTACTGTACACATAGCATAAATGACTGCTATGATATGAAATGACAAAAAGAACATGCTTAGACCATCAACCTTACAAAAAGAAATGAACAAGAATGTTCAATTTGATCCTGACCACAGTGACATGTTAAAAGCGTGAGCAGACTCTGGTGAGGACAGTGTCAAATCAGTTTTAAAGATGACGATGTTTCAAGTGTGGTAGCTAATGTGAGGTAAACTAGCCAAAGATTGATGGAGAAGCAATTTGAATTGCTGTAAATATAAGACATGACAAGGCAGCATCACAGGTGTAGAAAATATTTGCAAAAATCAACCAGGCGGACAGCTGTGGCCTAAACCAGCCTGACACTGTCAGAACCAATCATTATCACATAACACAGTTATATGAAATGCGCTCAAGAACAAGGTCAAGGTCACAGGGTTACATTTAAAGTGACTATGTCACTTTCTTTTACCTCATTGTTAATGTACCGTGAACCCTCAGTTAGGTTGAGAGAAAGCATACTGCTGCTGGCAGCCAATATAGTGTGCAAAATGCCTGATCAAAGACTATTCCTCAACACAAACATACAGCACTAAAGACTTCCCCCATAGAACTAATTAAAAAACAGAAGTGAACAGAACTCTTCTCTGGAGCTCCTGCTGAGCTCACATTTTTATTTCTTACTTGACAGAACGGAGCAGAACAGAGGTGTTTCAGCTCGAGAAGTTTAAATGAAAGCGGGAGGGAAGGCTGGGCAGGGTGGGGGAAGTGGGCTAACGCTGATCATTACGCCAGGCGTCATGTTTCCAAGACATCACAGTGAGGTTACATGGCAGGATGAGGAACTAGAGGAAGGTCTGAGGAACAGCATCCTACAAACAGCCTTTTAAATTTAAACATGATGATAGTGAACATAGATTGTAGAAATTTAAAATAAAATATCAAATACTTCAATATTTTTTCTTTTCATTTTTATAGACAAAG
Source organism: Spinibarbus caldwelli (assembly GCA_039654775.1). Classification (NCBI taxonomy): domain Eukaryota; kingdom Metazoa; phylum Chordata; class Actinopteri; order Cypriniformes; family Cyprinidae; genus Spinibarbus; species Spinibarbus caldwelli. Next base: position 22,224,227 of record CM077221.1, on the reverse strand, counting down.
CAACACATCAATACATGAATAAATTCTGTTTGTGTCTGTTTTTGAAATGCTTGTTAACCCACCCACAATCAGTACATGATAAAAGGAAGAGGAAAAAATAAAATAAAAATACTGAAATGTCATCATTTTACATAGTGTTATCACTTGTGTTTGTTATCAAACTTGTCCTATTGTAAAATTATTAATACAGTTTCCAATATCACTCTAACATGACAGATGGTATAATCACAAGAAAGGCAGTGTTTTATTATTACTGTTCAAAATTTGCTTGATTATTACCAAAACATCCTCACCTTAGCTAAACTGAATTGAAAAATTTGAAAATTGAAAAAATACCAAAAAATAATGATTATGAGCCATGATTATTTTTAAATCATAATTGAATTACTAATACATGCCATTCATTAAGAAGAGTCGAGTCTGTTAATTGGAATACGCAATCAGACAATGACGGCGTTCGGCGTCTCAAAGTGGAGTAAAACTCGGCAGAGGTCATCAGCGGAGTTGGCGGAGCGAGTACCAGAAACAGCCAACTCATTAAGTAAATCCTCTTGTGGAGAGTGAAATGTCAGAGGCCTCAGAGGAACATTATGTAACTAATAAAGCTAATTTGGAGGATTGTGTGGCATGCTGCGCTTCGGTTGCCAAACGTTTCGCTAATGATGCTAACTTAATCGGATGGCTCATTTAATGCCACTGATTAGCTGACAGGACTAATGCCGCTGGTGAAGGAGGAGTGTGGATAATAAAGTAACATGAAGGGAAAAAAAGGTGGAGAAGGAGAACAAGGACAATAAACTGCTTTGAACTTTGAATCTAATTGATTTCCAATTAATGATTTTGACTTTTCCATGATAAAGTATTTAAACAAAACATTTCAAAAGTTTGGTCTAAGAAATTTTTTTGTTTTTAAATGAAGTCTCTTATGCTCACCAAAGCTGCATTGTATTGTGAAATATTATTACAATAAAAAAAATGTTTTCTATTACAATATATTTTATGCAAAGCTGAATTCTCAACAGTCATTACTCCTGTCTTCAAAGAAAACAAGGTGCATTTCAAGACAATTGAAAAATATTAGACATAAAATATCTTGACATCAATAGCATCATCTGCCAATCTACTGATAATGGTGTATCCGTCACAACCCTTGATGAAGTATAAAGCTTGTAGAAAGTCAAATTAGTTTTGAGGCAATTCTAAATCTCAGAATAAATCAAATTCTTGGCATGAGGGAAAGTGAACTGTTTCCAAGTTTGGAAATGAACAGAAAATATTGTGACTTCCTGTGTTCATTTGGGATCATGAGTCATACTCTGTGCAGACATTTGCTGTCACATTGAATCACGGTTCAAGGTATGAGAACAGCCTGTGTATTTGGAGGGAATCGCTGGAGGAAAACAGTAAGATCGAAAAACGTACAAAAGCATCTACGCATCGAAGAACGTGCACGTTATTTTTCAAAGCCTTGTACATGTCCTTGTCCTTGACTGTTCTTTTTTGCTTGTTGATGGATCTCTACTGAAAATAACCCACACTTTGACAGGCGTACTTGATTTCTGTGCTTGTGTAAAATCCTTCAGACCACCACTAGAGACACAGCGGGAGGGTAGCATTAGCGTCAAACATAATTTACGTGAAGTGGTGTCATAAATATTCTCTGACAGGTCTTCCAAAAACTAGACATTGGCCATGACCGGCACCTTTAATAGACTCTCTGCATTTTAAACATGCAATTTGTCTTGTCCTGGTGATCTGACAATGGCGTGTTCTTTGTTATTTGTACTTTTAAAGTAAAATTATTATTGTTGTTGAACTTGCAGTTAAGATTTTTTATTTTTTTGCTAACATGAAATGTCACATATGAAAATGTCTAGTTGCCATTCACTGCAGTACATTTGACAAAAACAAAGAGATGCAGTAAAATAATTTTGATGGTTAACTGTAGCAACATTAATCTATTGCAAGTTGTTTTTATGGTTTTAGTCAAGTCATCATGTATGCATGTATGCAAAGACATCTTGATTCAATACTCCAAACTAAATCAATTTCATTTGCATTGATTGATCAGTATCATTCATCATCTGCAGCCACTTATTCAATCTCTAATCTGCTCAAAACTGTTTGTGATAAGCCTAGTACTCACATGTAATGTGCCCACTATAGTGGATTCCAGTACTTTTCAAATCTAAAATGTAAATAAATTAAAAGCAAACAATCTTACATCAATCAAAAACATTTTGCCCACCTTTGAAAGTCTATAGCAGAATAGCACTCTGCAGCTCAAACAGTACAGCATGGTTCTTACAACATCAGGGTCATAAGCATGACTCCCAGGGAATGAATGAACTGATGATAGTCAAGTAAAGTCAAATCATGTCACCTTTATTTCCATAGTGCTTTATACAATACAGACTGCAGCTTCACAGTAACAAACAAGAAAATATCAGAATCAAATTCTGTGAGGTTCTAAAAAGAAAATAGTGTCATTATTCAGTTCAAAGTTTAGTATTGGTTCAGTTCAGTTCATTAAAAGCGTAAAGTTATCTATTTTGAAATAAATTCAAATCATCTTTAGCAGTTCTACAGAAGGCAGCAATTTCAGCATTATTCAGCAGTTCAATGTTGATTCAGTTCAGTTCAATAACAGTGACGATGTTGCAAGATGCGATTTAGCTCTACAGCAGATCTACAGAAGACAACAGTGCCATTATCCAACCTGATTCAGTTCAAGTTTTGTTCTCTTCAAACGGTGTCAACGAAGGCATATCAATAATATTACTGAATATTAAATGCATTTTAGACCCCAACTACGAAAGCCAATGGCAACAGTGGAAAGGAACCAAAACTCCATCAGGTGACAGAAGCAGAGGGAAAAAAAAAGGTCTCAGTCATACATCCAGTTCACCTCTGGACTAAGCGAACAAACACGGTATGATATTGATCAAGGTACATCACACTTGCATTAAGTGCGAAAGGAAGAGTTGTCGTCTGTTCAGCAGGTTGAAACAAGAAGGCAGAGCTTCTGATTTTAGTTTAGTTTAGCCAGATTTACTAGAAGTTGGAGACTGGAATATCAGTGGTCATAAGCACAATGATTGTGCTCCTTGTTAAAGTTGGTGTTGAGGTCCTCGTTGGTCCTGTCATGACGCGTTCATAGGTGGCCATAAAGATCTGTGATACAGTACATATACCTTGAGTGAAAAGTCAGTTAAGTTTTTAAAAAGTATCCGCCAAATGATGTAAATGGGTATGCTTAGACTCAAGGACATACTATATGAACAAAAGTCTAAAAGCTAAAGGGAATGTTTTCATTTGCACAAATAACTGTTAACATCTAAAGACAAATTGTAAATCAGAATATCTAAATGGTTAGTAAATCATGCAACCGAAAGAGTTCACATAATTTATGCCCATTGGAGAGCATCCAATATTCTGGCAAATAATGTGGCATTTCTTGAACATTTACACAACTTCAAAATGTTTTATGAAGTACAGTACATTAGAACAGCAACTAATTAATTACTCATTCAAGAATTCTTAAAGAAAAAACACTGAATAGGGTTCAATGTCTTTGCTGACTCATATTTGCGTCAGTTTTTAAATACCCTGCACACCATTAAGATGCACAAACAGGTTGAAGTACGCCATGAGGAGCCAGGTATCAGCGCTCAAGAGGATCTGTGAAGTGTTTACTCCAGTGCTACAACAGTACAAGGTGCTTCTGTGCCACTGTGCAGATATCCCCTAATCTAACGATGCTGATTTCCTTTTATCATTTGTGTCTGTTGTTGTGAAAATTAGAGGTATTTTAGTCCTTCTGCACTTAAGAAACAAGACGCTCTGGTGCTGGATGTTGGCACACGCACAGTGTCTTATAAATGCATTTAGGCCGAATTCACCCATTGTAATGAAATGCAAATAACAGCGAAATGTAGCTTGCTGTGTTTTTTATTCCTAAGCAATAAATCAAATATTAATTATCTCAATATGACATTGTTTTATGATATTCGTAATAAAAAAATGAAAAAGGGAAATATGCCATTTGTACAGTCAAACAGAAAACAAAACATAAAAACAATTGAAAGTACACAACAGCCTCAACAATTGGCTTCTACCTTTGAATCATTAAAATCATTTTCTGGCTGAAAACCCCACAGTAAAAGGATTCAAAGACTGAAATGAACACTAAAGAGAATGCCAAATTAGTTATAAATAAACAGCAAATGTTGAAATTAGGAAAAAGTAAATTCCAAGTGTGTGAATGTCTCAGTGGGCTCTGTGTTGGCTTAAATATCAGAAAGTGGAAGCAAAACCAAACCACTCATTTTAGTAAAGGTCGTCTATCAAAATTCTCTGCACGAACAAGGAGACGTGCGAGAGAAGCCATAGAACAGCCAAAAAGATCGCTTTGAAGGTTCAATAGCAGAGAATATGAAAGCATGTCTGAATTTTGCCAAAAAAAAAAAAAACATAATAGTGACCTAAATATAATGAGAAGAGTTGTGGTCAAATGAGATATAGATCTTTCTAGGGAAAATCACAATGATCTGTTTAAAGCAAGTCTAGCACATCATAAACTTCAAACTGCATCTACCGTACAGTGATGTTTGGTGAAACGAATTAAGAACAAAATAAAATAACTGCTACCTGATGATAATACAGAACAAACAGCAGATTAATAAATGCACTTGTAATAAGAAATTCTATTACAATATTTCAGTATAGTTTTTTTATATAAACTCAATGAAATGGCCACTTCATTCAGAGATGCCTGAAATGTATTTGGTAGTTATTAAGCCACTGCTGATTAATGTACACCCCTCATATTATACTGCTGGGAGGCAATTAATTCTCACTAATGCCTTCTCACTTACTATTATGAAAGGCTATCATACGGTTTTTATTGCACAGAGAGCAGGAAAAGGTCAAGAGACTTCATAACTCAAATCTGTGACTACTTCAAAGCACTTTATTCCCAGAAAGAGAATGTTTATGGTAGCCTATGGATTTTCAAGAATCTGTATGTTCATTAGGGGTGTTCCCGACTAAGGATTTTCATAGTCAAATAAAATTTCAAATCTTGCCTATAGTCGGGGGGCGGGGGGCAAAATACATTACCAAGAGTCAAGTTGGACATTCAACAGTCATAATTACTGACGTTAACACACAGGGAAAAGGTGTAACGGACGCCTCGCAGATAATGTTTTATGTTTTGATTAAAAGATTGTTAACATTAAACGTAAGCGAAACCCTAAGAATTCACAACATTTTTTTTACAATAGTGCTCTCATTATAACGTTATGTCCATGACAATAGTTATTAATCTTCTGCATTTCTGTTTTGAGCTGCGCGCGCTGAAGATGACCAGTAGAATGAAACATTTGATAACAGGTTTATAATCAATGGGATTTAACTTACCATTTATCTCATATAGAATATGCTTCGTTATTTATACAACATAACATTAACATTACGACTTATAGACTATCTGCACAAATTCACCCGAATGCATAAGTGAACTTGTCTGCGCAGCTCTGAATGAACTCATTTTGTGGACGCGTTCTTCACGCAACAACGAGCAGAAACAGGCAACTAAACTAAAAATTCACAGCGTTTTATTATAATAGTGTTCTCATTATAATGTTATGTATATGACAGTCCCAGTCATAGTTATTAATATTATGCATTGTTGTTTGTAGTGCTCGAGCTGTGCGCTGAAGAGATCCGTAGTAGGCCTACTACAATGAGGGGTTTTACTGCAGCATAACTCAACCAAATGCATCTTATAAGAGATAAATAATACATACACGATATACAGTATAAACCGGCTGAAATGTTTCTGATGTGTCTGAAATCACTTGTACCTGATAGAAAAAATCCAGTCTTGGATTTGAGTCTTGTTAAATATTTAAATCCCTGCCGCCAGGAAGTGAAACTTAATCTATAGGGGTGGTTGGATTTATTCACACATTAAAATATTTATTTAAAGCTTCCTTCTTTTCAGATTCTTATTTACAACATTATCCTAATAGGCTTTATACTAACTTATTGGGAGAAAACCGCAAGTTCTATGTGAAATCAGACATTGAGCACCCCCATTTAGCCAAAATGGCATGATCATAACACCCCGCGAATATTCGACTGTGAGATTGGGAGTCGAATCAGGCTTCTCCTATCGAAGCATCGAATCGACGACTATTCGGGGTCACCCCTAATGTTCATATTACATTATTATGTATATTAGAAATTATGTAAAGGAGTAGTTTGCCTAAAAATTCTGTCATTATTTATAAACTGAATGAGAAGCAGTGAGTCAGTCCACATACCTGCACTGCACATTAGAGGGTGACACGGGAGTGGATTTTCAAACCTCTCCCGCCCCACTCAAACCAAAAAAAAATCATGTACAGTCCCAATCCCACGAAAAAACTAGGTGAAAATCCCGTCCAGTCCCAATCCCAGAAGAATGACTCCCATTCCCTCCCACTCCTGTGTTGTGTTTTTTTTTTTTTTTTTTGGCCGGAATCTGTCAGTTACAGTAAAAATACAATACAGATCACAGCATGCCCACCTTAGTTGAATAAAAATCCAAAATGTGTTTTATTGAACTGAAAGCCAGCTTAATGCACAGTGTGCATTGCACACACATTAAATTTCATGTAAATCATCCATGCAAACACACACAGTTCATGAATAGGTTCATGTGAAAGTAGACATTTCACTCTCTAATAAATATATTTTTCATACACGGAGTTAGGGAGTTAGACCGAGACGAAAGGCGGAAAGCGCATCCTGTTTGCTTTAATTATTTTACAGAAGCGCAACGTTTCGTTGTTATTCTGAGTGCACACAAATAAATGTAGAGTCTTTACAGATCCGAAAGATGCATTACCTTTATCTGTATGACCAAAAATGACTGAGTATGAGGGACAGGAGAGGTTTGAAAATCCACTCCTGTGTTACCCTCTACAAGTGAGCGCACCGGCGCCTCCATCTGTCCTGCAGTGAGCGCTAATGTTCAGCTCCACACTCCACACATACACTTCAATAACATTTCTCTAGGTTAACATTAGATTGAGCGACCATGTAAAGTTGCTACTACATACATCTTTCAGATGAAAAGCCATATTTGAGGTCGATGAGTGATAGGTGAGCGTCTGAATGTCCTGCCCAAATTACTATAGCCTGTTACCAGCCGTTAATAACGATCTGTCCGTCACGAACTGCGTAGGTCATTCACTTAACCAGCCACGCCAAAGCAAACAGGAGGAAGGCATAAAGAGACAGGACAGCTAAATTAAAATATATAGTTTATATTAGTTATATAGTATATATATATTTATATAAGAGGTATATTTGTGTATAAAGTTGGGTAGCCTATCATTACGATTCCCGGTCCCGCCCACTCCCGCTGACATTTTTTCCTGTTCAGTCCCAATCACGTGATTGATAGTGATTTTGTTTCCCATCCCACGGGATTCCCAAAAAAATGTCAGCCTCTAGAGTGACTTGAGTCTTAATTACATTAAGAGCAAACCAACAGTTTCTTCAGTCGGTAGGGGAAGTTTCACATACCAGTTAACCAAAAGGAGAGATCATTTGAAGGGAGCCAGTAGAGAGAAAAGAAGTCTTGTTGAATCAACATGTTCACGAAAGTTACAATGACTCACTATGTGTGTCTTCATTAGCTCTGACATCTCTCAAACTGAATACAACATCCACCCTCCAACCCTCCCAAAGGACATTACCTCACTGCTACTCTGTAAATAGCATATCAACATTCAAGCTAACCAGAATGCTTCTATTGTTTACAAATAGCTCAAGGGATTTGTGATGATTGTCAGTATTTCACAGTACAATACATTATTTACAGCACATATTTTTGAACCTATACAACTGTTTCTAAAAGAAATCTCTTATGCTTATCAAGGTTACATTTATTTGATCACAGTAAACCAAAAATATTGTGATATATTATTACAATTTAAAATAACTTTTCTATTTAAATATATATTAAAATGTCAATTATTCCTGTGATGGCAAATCTGAATTTTCAACAGTCATTACTCTAGTCTTCAGGATTACATTTAATCTAATTTGCTCATTTGGTGCACAAGAAACATTTCGTATTCAATTTTGAAAAATGTGTTGTATAATTATTTCGTGGAAACCGTTATACTTTTTTTTTTTTCAGGAATCTTTGATGAATAGAAAGTTAAAAACAGCATTTATCATACAGGCTATTTTCTCCTAACAGCAGAGGCTGAATCAGAGGGAAGCATGACCCAACACTCATGGAAAGCCCTTAGGGATGATCTGTGTGGTTTGCTTTCAGAAAAATATGTATCTATAATTTCAAAGACTCAGTGTTGCAAGGAGGCCTGGTCTGCTGCCAACATGAGGCTGGGAACACAGAGATAATTCTGACTTGTGCAACTATTAAACAATCTGGTTAGATACGGACACAACCAAAGCAGTCACATAAACATTCTGAAACAGAAATCATGCTGCATTCTTAGAAATAAAGGATCCAAAAAGAGATTTTTTTTTTTACAGAGATGCCATAAAAGAACCCTTTTGGGTTCCCCAACGAACCTTACAATGAACATTTCTTAAAAGAACCATTTTTCTTATGTGTTACATTTTAATAATCTAAAAAAAAAAAAAATTAATAATCTTTTTGCACTATAAAAAATGTTTTGCGCAATGAAAAGATTCCATGGATGTTAAAGTTTCTTCATGGAGCTACTGATGCCCTTAAAGAAACTTTATTTATTTATTTTTTTAAATGTAGTATGATCTAATATTGAGTAGAAACACCCTCAGGCACACACACACACACACACATATACAGAGGGAAAAACTCTCATTTACACCTTCAGAAACACAGACAGAGTCTTGTGCCTGTGAGTACTGGGCAGCAGTGCTGTAATTGGGAGCATTTATCTAAATGACACCCTCATGAGGACCGCTGGGTCCAGGCTGAGAATTCAGAACACCAGTGACATATTATTTCTACTCTCTCTCTCTCTCTCTCTCTCTCTCTCTCTCTCACTTCATTTCTTATTCCTGCATTATATATAAATATGACAGGAAGCACAAGATTTCTGTGGAAATTATAGCAACAAAACAAGTCAAAAATTAAAACAAGTCAAAAAAAAATCTAGCAACAAAACAGTCTAAAATACTGCTTGTTTTAAAGGCCATTATTTATATGCATATTTATATGTTTTTATGCAGATAGTATGAGAGTTTTCTGATATGTATTTCTATGGACACAATGTAAGTGAAGGAATATATAATATTAAGTAATAATTTTAAGGCCCACTCTAGACTTTAAGACAAATTTTTACGAAAACAAATCACTGACTGACATGATATATTGATTCATGGTCAGTAATAGACAGCAGACATCAGTAAGCTAGAAATCTTTTTATATTAAAGAGACATTGGTCAATAAAGCATAAATATTTAAAGCCTGTTTCAGCATATACTTATACAGTAGTTACACAAACCCAGTCTTGGGAAGGTTACTTTGGAAACGTAATAGGTTACAGATTGCAAGTTACCCAATTTAAAATGTAATAAGTAGTGTAACTATTTCAAATACATTATTAAAGTAATGTAACTGATTTCATTTGATTACTTTTTGATTACTTTTCTAAATTTCTAATGAATGTTTTCAACTGTTAAGCATTTTCAAACATTTAAACCAAGCAGATTTTAGATTTTATGTTTATATTACCCAAGTGTTTGTCCTCCGAGCGGTGTTTTAATACTCATTTATCAATTCCATTCAATAACATGAATGATTTATTTAAAAAAAAAAGCCTTAAAACAACTTTATTCTTTTTATATACTACATCATACCTCTATAAGATGCTTTTGATCTGTCAGGTAAACTCTTGTTCTGTGACACAACATAATTCTATTATCAGCTACTTTATAACCTTTAACATCACAATCTCTCTCCGTCTGACAAAATCTCTGTTTCCCTTATCTTCGAGATGCTAATTGACCTTTGATCCTCGATGGAAGATCTGAAAGACAATTTGTGTGCTACTGACTTCAAGGGTCATATCGCTAGGGAAAACTCCCCATCATGCCACCACCGGACAGCTGGGAAGCAATCGTTCAAATAAAGGAGAAATGGCAGGTTCAGTGACAGACGGGAAAGCAGTTAACAGCAAGTCAAAGCTTTCCTGACAAAGAGAGTGTTTTGGGTAGACGGATGCTTTGAAAGCAAGAGATATTTTATACTAACTGTGTGTGTGTGTGTTTGACTGTGGTCTTTGTTTGTTTCCCGGGTAATTGTTTACGAGGAAGTACTCTGACACAAATCTCTCTGTTTGCCTGAGGAATCCACAATGTATCATCCATAACACTCCTCACAATTTATCTAATCTGAGAGGGAAAACACAAACACTTAATGGGAACTAAGCTTAAGGAGCTCTGTTTCAAACAAGCTATGATAGAAACAAACAGAGCAAAAAATAAACCGTCTCAAAGAAACTGCTCATTAATATACTGTAATATTAACCTTAAAGCACATTCCAATTCCAGTGGGATCAGCACAGAAATCTAAATTCACAAATGCTTTATGTATGAATCCAATACAAACATAATACATCTGATATCTCTCTGCCCGCTTCCCATGGTCTCAAAGACATTTCTGCTATAGCAAGCATACAGTATATGACAGATAATCATGTAATTACACATATAACTATTTTCTCTCTCCTGTCTCTGACATTTTGATGCTGAATAAATTAGCTGAGTATAAATATTGTAAATGTGATGGCGTTTGACTGATGAACTGAAATGACATGGTCTTCGCATCTGCCCTGTTATATCACCCCATGTATCCACTAAACACTCAAGAAATGTGCCCTTTGAAACGGCCCAGCAGCTTCTTGTAGCCCTCCATTAGCTACTGCACATTATGGCATCCATTAACATTTTACAGTGCTGCCCATTTTGAAAACGGAGATTGCTGAAAGCATAGTTGGACTGAAAACCTCATTCTGTCAAAAGCTTGTCTTTCATAAGTGTGAAATTTATTGGGTGTGATTTAAAAAGGCAGCTCATTTATGTAATTGCATTAAAAGCACACTTGCTTTTATACTGGACTCATAATGTCTAAATTTGCCAACAGCTGGCGCTTCTGGGCTGTGTATGTGAAAGAGATAAAACAGTTTTTGGCCCATCATCAAACATACCATCATTTGATGTGAGCTTATTTTTATGTGGTAACACCATACACTAACAAAGGAAAGGACAACTAGAAAGAATAAAACTAACATTATTACCCCAATAAGACACTGTGGTATCAGCGTGGAGGAGAAAGTGAGAAACACTTGCTGAATAACTGACTGCATTCATCACACACAAGCCACAAATACGTCCAATTAGGAGTGCCTCTGTCTCTCTCACACGCACACACACATCATACAATCCTGAAGACCATAAACAATCCAATTAAGGGCCAAAGAGGGTGTCTTTACAAGGTCTGTGCTGTGTGTGTGTGTTCTCTCTGACAGAACCCACATGTGACCAGACATTACACATCGTCAACAGGCTGTTAGTTCAGAGACAAGTACATCTGTTCATCCCCTAGGGACTCTTGTCAAAATTTCACATTAGCTAAGCAGACACGCACTCAAACAAACAAACAAACAAATGCACACACGTTTACTTGCCTATTTAAATGAGCACATACTGTAGATTTCTATTGTTTTATACAAAAATCCTTCATATACTGTATAAATGTAAGGGAGTTTGATTTACCTATAATTTTAATTGCCTTTGCATATAAATATATATACACACACACACACACACACACTTATATATAAAAATTGTTTTGTTTTTTTTCCAAATAATGTCTGACATGTCTGAATGTATAGAGTTATTTACACAGATTTCTCTGAGATTCTCAATTCTAAGGATGAACGAAACAAAATTTAAGAATAACAAGGGTGCTCTTTTGAAGCATTGCTCTTGTTTGTCTCATATGGCCCTGAAAAGCAAAATTAAGAGAGACACATTTCTAACCATTAATCAGATACAAATCTGAAGCCTCACTGAGGTAATCAATGTATTTGTGATGGTGGGGGGTTAGCGGGTACTAAGACACTTGACAACTTGCCTGAGAGGGGCATTTGAGAGCCATTTACACATCTCCATCTAATTGAACAAATCTCTCTCTCTCTCTCTCTCTCTCTCTCAGGGTGAGGTAGCACAAGAGACAGGTAATCTAATCAGCAGTCCACTTAGCAGAATTGAAATACATAGTCCTTGACTAGGAAAGAGAAGTGATCTATTTCACTTTTGTCATTATTTGATCCATCCTCAAAAGAACCGTATTTTATCCTGATATGCAACACATCAAGAGACTCACGGCTGCTTTGAATCTCATTGATCTGAAACAAAGTAAACACTGAAGGAAAATGGCTATGACTTAGATCCTGTACAATGTCTATAGACCTTGTGTAAGTATGAAAGTAGATCTAGTGTTTCTTACAGCTATCTGTGTTTGTAACATTTTAATTTTTTTTTTTTTACTTAACCACCATTGAAGTGGCATGATAACATTTTTCACTTCAACTGAAAAAGAAAAAAGAAAATTAAAAAAATGTAAAAAAAAAATCTGAAAATTAACCGCAGTGCGCAAATACTGCCCCTTAATATAAAAAAAAAAAAGTTAATTTCTGATATAGTGGTTCAGTAAGTGGGTCAGATGTTAATTCAGAAACCACCATAATGACTTATTCAGTTTCAGACTGATTCATTAAAAGAAGAGTCTTACAAGAATCATTCGTTCGGGACTCAGACTACTCCATGCTTTATGTTTGTGCCTTTTAACTCAAATTCAACTCATACTGAAAGCTCACAACTCAGACTTAGCTGAATCATATTTTGTTATGCCACAGCACTAATGATTCATGCTGTATAGTGGCTTGGGAAACACTGGGTAGGTCACATTGAGTACAAATTAAGATATTAAATTGCTTTGAAGTCGGACATTGAATTAGATGTCGTCTGTACAAGGTTTTTGTCTCCAAAAATAACCTCTACAACATCCACAAGAAATATCTGCCGACATCTGAGTGTGTGTGTGTCTCTAGTCCCTGGGGGTCTCTGTTAGCAGTCAAAGCAAAGCAAGACATCCATTAGAAGTCTCACACACATTTAGGTGTCAGGTTGGATTAGGTTTAGCCCAGGGGTGACAGGAAGGTCACACACACAAACACACTTTAGTTTCACTATATTAGTTAGAAGATCTCCTAGATGCAATGGTTTATATATGGAGGTGATGATACTTGCAAAACCTTTTCCACCCTTTTACAAACCAGTAAATATCAATATAAGTGAAGCAAAATTATGACCACTTCAAATGTCCTCACAAATCAGATTTTGATATGTTTCACTTTATTTCTGAGGGAACATAAGAAAAGCATGTATGTCTAATGATTTCATGGTGCTATAACATGGTGGCCAGATGTTTAAATGTACTGTCACAGAATGTACCAATCTTGCCACAGCGCCATAACTAATAAAACACAGAGGCACCATTAACTATAGGTCTTGTAAAACCTGTTGCTTCTAAGGATTTGCCAGTAAACTCCAGTAAAATCAATCTGTTGTAAATTGCATTATCGACAGATGTGTCTGGATATGGTAAACATATGGCATGACACTGAAATCTAAAACATTCTTGAAAGTTGACTTTAAAATAAACATAAATATGATGTGTCAAGTCACCCATTTACACAGCAGAAGTTCATTAAGTGCCCTCTCTGCTGTTCCTGTCCACTTGAGCAGTGTTTTGGAAACACAGCAGATGCTTCTTAAACTGTATGCCACTCTACCCTTGGGAAATCAGGTCAGATTTGATCAATCTCAAAGCACAGCACATGGTGAACCAGGATAAGCAAGCAGAAAGGGAAGTTCATGTGTGACCTGATTAAATAAAAGTGAACAGAGAACAGACGTACTCTCTGACTCGCTGATTGATGCAATGTGAAGAGGAAAAAGCCAAACTAGCCCGCTTTAAACATTGGTAGGACAAGATTTGTGATGGTGCAAATCCCAACCTACTTCTGCATACAGACAAGTAAAACTTATATGAAAATTCGGCCACCATTTACTCACCTGTATGACTTTTTTTTCTTCTGTGAACATAAAAGAAGATATTTTGAGAAATGCCTCAGTGTTTTTCTGTCCACACAGTGGAAGTCAATGATCAGCATTTTTCAAAATATGTTCTTTTACTGTGTGTTCCTCAGAAGAAACTCAAGCACGTTTGGAACAACATGAGGATTTTCATTTTTGGTTAAACTGTCCCATATGTTGAATTGTATTATTGTTTATGTATGCACTGCAGGTCACTTCACACTCGCTGACATAAATCAGCTTGTGCAGAATGTCTGCAGATAGAGATATAGTGAGGCTGTTATTGTGGAGACAAAAGAAATGACTAAAAATTCATAATTTAAAATATTACATTTAGATTCATTACAATTATCGGTACGGCCAATAAATGGTCAAATTCCTGGTTATGACAGGTTTCAGGATTTTATATATATATATATATATATATATATATATATATATATATATATATATATATATATATATATATATATATATATATATATATATATATACACACACACACTTCTAATGAACAGTTTTGACTACTTTAGTAATTTCTATGAGTACAAATCTTAATGTTTAAGCATTTAATGATATTCTATGAATTGTGCATACACTATATGGACAGAAGTATTGGGACACCCCCTTCTTTAGAACAGAAAAAGGCACTTCCAAAACTGTGGCAACAAAGATGGAAACATAATTTATTAATTTAAAAATTGTATTTCCATCTCTGTTGCAACAGTTTTGGAAGTGTCTAAAATGACTGTACCCATATGTACAAGTCATTGGTGTTTGGTAAAGAGTTTTTGGCTCAAGGTCTGCATTTAAAGTCACACCAGAGGTGTTCAGATGGGATTATGACTTGACTTTCTGCAGACCAGTCAAGTTCTTCCACACTGACTGAATCAATCGTTTATTTTTGAACCTTGCCTTATACACAGAGGCATTGTTATGTTAGGATAGAAAAGGGTCCTGTCCAAACTGTTGCTATAAAATTAGAAGCACACAATTCCCTAGAATATCATTATATGCTTAAACATTAAGATTTATACTCATGGAAATGATTAAAGTAGTCAAAACTGTTCATTAGAAGGGGGTGTCCCAATACTTTTGGCAATATAGTGTATATATATATATATATATATATATATATATATATATATATACATACAGGTGCATCTCAATAAATTAGAATGTCGTGGAAAAGTTCATTTATTTCAATAATTCAACTCAAATTGTGAAACTCGTGTATTAAATAAATTCAATGCACACAGACTGAAGTAGTTTAAGTCTTTGGTTCTTTTAATTGTGATGATTTTGGCTCACATTTAACAAAAACCCACCAATTCACTATCTCAACAAATTAGAATACTTCATAAGAGCAATAAAATAAAAAAATTTTTAGTGAATTGTTGGCCTTCTGGAAAGCATGTTCATTTACTGTATATGTACTCAATACTTGGTAGGGGCTCCTTTTGCATTAATTATTGCCTCAATTCGGCGTAGCATGGAGGTGATCAGTTTGTGGCACTACTGAGGTGGTATGGAAGCCCAGGTTTCTTTGACAGTGGCCTTCAGCTCATCTGCATTTTTTTGGTCTCTTGTTTCTCATTTTCCTCTTGACAATACCCCATAGATTCTCTATGGGGTTCAGGTCTGGTGAGTTTGCTGACCAGTCAAGCACACCAACACCATGGTCATTTAACCAACTTTTGGTGCTTTTGGCAGTGTGGGCAGGTGCCAAATCCTGCTGGAAAATGAAATCAGCATCTTTAAAAAGCTGGTCAGTAGAAGGAAGCATGAAATGCTCCAAAATTTCTTGGTAAACGGTTGCAGTAACTTTGGGTTTCAAAAAACACAATGGACCAACACCAGCAGATGACTTTGCACCCCAAATCATCACAGACTGTGGAAACTTAACACTGGACTTCAAGCAACTTGGGCTATGAGCTTCTCCACCCTTCCTCCAGACTCTAGGACCTTGGTTTCCAAATGAAATACAAAACTTGCTCTCATCTGAAAAGAGGACTTTGGACCACTGGGCAACAGTCCAGTTCTTCTTCTCCTTAGCCCAGGTAAGATGCCTCTGACATTGTCTGTGGTTCAGGAGTGGCTTAACAAGAGGAATACGACAACTGTGGCCAAATTCCTTGACACATCTGTGTGTGGTGGCTCTTGATGCATTGACCCCAGCCTCAGTCCATTCCTTGTGAAGTTCACCCAAATTCTTGAATTGAGTTTGCTTGACAATCCTTATAAGGCTGCGGTTCTCTCGGTTGGTTGTGCATATTTTTCTTCCACACTTTTTCCTTCCACTCAACTTTCTGTTAACATGCTTGGATACAGCACTCTGTGAACAGCCAGCTTCTTTGGCAATGAATGTTTGTGGCTTACTCTCCTTGTGAAGGGTGTCAATGATTGTCTTCTGAACAACTGTCAGATCAGCAGTCTTCCCCATGATTGTGTAGCCTAGTGAACCAACTGAGAGACCATTTTGAAGGCTCAGGAAACCTTTGCAGGTGTTTTGAGTTGATTAGCTGATTGGCATGTCACCATATTCTAATTTGTTGAGATGATTTGTTGAATTGGTGGGTTTTTGTTAAATGTGACCCAAAATCATCACAATTAAAAGAACCAAAGACTTAAACTACTTCAGTCTGTGTGCATTGAATTTATTTAATACAAGTGTTTCACAATTTGAGTTGAATTACTGAAATAAATGAACTTTTCCACGACATTCTAATTTATTGAGATGCACCTGTATATATATATATATATATATATATATATATATATATATATATATATATATATATATATGTTTCTGCAAAAGTTATTCTGATAAGATGTTCAGGAAAAAACTGAAAATATTTTCAGGAACTGAGTCAACTATATCTGAGAGAAAAGAACTTTTACAGAAACAGCTGAACAGACATTGTAGAGTTCGAGTCTGTTGATGTGAAGCAGGTCCAGGCAGAATCTGCAGACATTCATGCGTTCCAGTGGAATGGATTTAAATATGATAATGTGTGTTAATCAAAGCTGAGAACACTTATATTGGTAGCTAAAAGCGTAAATTTAAATTAGTCACAATATTTAATGAAGGAACATGTCAAGGCCCGGGAATGTTATACTGTACATGTGTGGGCGTTCCTGTTCTGAGGAGCGCACATTCTGTGTGGGCCTTATGGGAAGGAAAGAATAATTACAGAATAATATAAATGAGGATGATGCTTTATTTACCATTGATTCCAGTCAGTGATGTTTGCAGATCAGCCGCTGGGTTCTCATATATTAATACACCATACAAACAGAGAGTTAGATTGCTGTTTGCCTTGCAGAGATGAAATCTAACAAAACACCAGGGCCAGATGGCCTGAGGGGTAAATTATGGAAAAGCCCATTAATTTCCTGTCACTGAAATGGAATTCTGCTATAGTTCCCAGTTTCTTAATTTCAGGATGTTCGAGTGTGAGAGTTCTCTACATTATTCACTGTCAGAAAATAAATGTTTTGCATCTCTAAGTATTTTGCACTTTTAAAGTGATATACAGCAAATGTCAAAATGACTATGCCTTTTCTGAAATCAGTTTTCCTATTGATGCACTTATAATAACTGAACATTTCATGACTAATAGATTAAAAACTGTAATCACATTAGCTGTGACCATTTTCTGTATTTTTTTCATAGATCAACATAAAAAAGGCAAATGCGTGCCTTGTGAGAATACGCTAATAGCCCAATGAGGGCCATTAAGAATGGCATGTTTACAAAGGCCCCCCCCCAAACCTCACTGAAATTTCTTACTGTTTTATGAATTCCCAATTCAATAACTCCAAGGTTTATAAGCAAAAGCCTTAAGCCATATTTCTCACTTTAATATGACACCTCCTACTTAAGCTACCCCAATTTCATATTCCCTACACAGCAGTGGGAGCTCACGTTGGCACATATCCAGCTTCTCGTCTTCAACTCCTCTCTCTCTCACCCACTGTTTCTCTGATCTAACATGACATATATTGATTTATATTTAGCACAATTCACTGTAATTGGCACTTGGGCACTTTAAATAATTTCAATTAAGTTTTCAACACATTCTATATGAGAAGCATGAAACGCTGCCAAAGTCAGCAACTTCCAGCAAACAGTCGAGAGACAAATTCAATAAGTGGCGGGTTCAAATTAGTCTTTATTAGATTCTGGTTTATATAAACATTACATCAGTAAAATCTTACACGAATAAAATCTGCTATCCACCATTACTACACTTCAGGAAAATCTGTCATTATTAACTTATTGGTGTCTTTTTGGCCATTGTGGAGCTTTATAAATTGTCCTTGTATGGAAAACAGCTGCATAGAAACTTTGTTTTCCACAAAATTAAGAAACATACAGGTCAGGAATGATATGAGGGTTATTAAATAATGACATAATTTTAATTTTGAGGTGAACTAATCTTTCAAAGCTGAAATACAAGTCCAAATAAATCAGGGATAACAGAAACTACAGCAAATCACAGAACCGTAAAATGGGCCGGTTAGAACTGGACTCACATCATACCCGAGCATACACAATGATGGTGAGTAATGCCATCAGTCACACTCTGAGCCAGCGGGTATCAATTACTCAATTAAAACAGCCAGCACCCCCCCTTCCCCACCGGGACACAGTGGTCAACAGCAACACGGCAGCCTCATTCCCCAGCCTCCTCCCAGCACCCAGTAGGACCTTACAAAGCTATCAGCTAAGAGGATTAGCTCTATGCCAGTGTGCGGCCTGTTTGCTGAGTGTGCCCGTACAGTGAGTCTGGAAATTATGATTAAATATAGAATCACATGGACAGAGGGCTCTCCTTCGGATTTTATAAGTATTTTCATAATAATAAGAGGATAACATGTTTGATGCTGTGGGTGTAGAACACAGTCTGGCCCTGTACGTAATGCATACTGAATACGCTACAGCCATCTGTGAATTCACGAGTTTATTAATAGTAATGACTGTAAATGTATACTAAAATTAAATTACAATATTGGATAATAATAATAATAATAATAATAATAATAATAATAACCCTCTACAATTAAAGAACAGTTCACCTCAAAATCATAATTTACGCAAGAAGATAAGAAAAATATTTCCACTTTTTTGTCCTTTCAATGAAAGTCAATGGGGACCCTACTGACTTTCATTTTATGGGCAACAAATAATTTTTTTTCAAATTATCTTTTGTTTTTCACAACAGAATGAAAGTCATACAGGTCTGGAATGAGTAAATGATGACAGAATTTTCATTTTTGGGTGAACTATCCGTTAATATTTATGTACTGATTAGCTACAAATAAACATTAGTCTGAAATGCTACAGATTTATCTTATGAGAGTATGATAACGATATTTATGCACACATAGCTGTTTTGACATTTTTGGAGAATACAAGTGGAGACAATACCTGAAATACCAGAAAACCATTCCAGATGTCCTAAAAATATGTGATTAAAGTTAATTTTGGTTTTGTCTACAAGGCTCCATTATGGATATAATGAGCATAAATACCCTACATTAAATTACAATCTCTCACATCTTATCAGTCATGATCATATTAAAATAATCACTTCAAATCCTCCCCGTCATTAACAACACAATCAAACGAGCACAGGAGACAGATACAGTCAATCTCTTCTCTCCCTCTACGTGCCATTACAGCTCGGGACGATTGAATCATCTTACAGTTTAAGGACTAATTAACTTAATGTGCCCACATGTGTTACAACATTAACCACATTATGTGATAAGCCTGTAATGCTGAAGTGGAACCCTGATTGTTTTCTGGATGCGTAACTCGGTAATCATGTGGTCTATCTTCCTTTCGTTCTTAGGTGCCTAAACTGTTTGTGATGCTGGAAGTCAGTCCCTGAACCTGTCTGTCTGCGGCTGAGTTATTCACGACGAAAGTCAAGGTCTCCTTGCGTCTGTATTCATGTCTTCATTGGTTTGCCTTGCCACATACACCCAGACAAGCCGAATCATCAGACAGCAGCACACAGCGCTTGATAAGACCGACTAAACCAAATATTCCTGAGGTCTAGGGGACATAGAGCAGGCTGCAGAATTGACAATAAAGTCTAAGAAAATATGTGACTGGAAATAAAAAAAAAATACCAATTTAAAGTTTTACATGCAATATAACTTCGATTTCCTTCTACCTGCATTGTACATTGTGCATCTTCACAACTCCTCAACAGCATTCAGGAGTAATGAAAGCATTTTTAAAGAATGCGTGTCTTGTTGGTGTTCATTCATGGTCTGGTCAACCTGATTTCCATGTTAGGCCCAAAACTGAGCGTCTGTTGTTCAGAGTGCCAACACATTCACAGTAACCAGCTAGCGAGAGCGCAGCACACTTGGCTCTATCCAGGACTTCCTATACTTCAGAACGTCCACAGGACTGTTCATTCCCCTGCTACCCAAGGGCTTCCATAGTGTGAAAAGTGTGTGGGGTAGTGAGGGTGAAAGGGAATGAGTGAGAGGAGGAGGAGGCCAAAGGCTCGACAAAGTATGACAGCATCTGTGTTGGCCACTTTTGCTTTAATTAAGAAGCCTCTTCAATGCTTTCAGTGTGGATTTCTCCCCAAATCTCCATTTCTTTCCTCATTTCCTTCTTTCTCTTAATGCCCTGGGGCTTGGAATGAAATTGTAAAGGATCATGGGAGGTTATCCACACCATTATTCAGGGTGGAGAAAGTCTTGTTGGGTCCCAAACCAATCAAGTCATTCACAGAATCAGAGCCAGCGTTGCTATAAGAAACAGCAAACCCTCTATGGTATTGTGAATGAGTGATGAGAAAGTGTTTTCTCAGAGAAATATTAATAATTAGCTATCATATAATAATCTCTTTCTACTTGTTCATTTCAACTATATAGGCTGTGGCTCATTAGTGATGTTATTCACTTAATCATGCTGTTTTCAGAGTATAATTAGTCAAATAGAGCTAATATACTGCGTAACTTAATTACCTCTTGTGAACATTATCCAACCCCACTTATATGAAAAAGTACTATTTTACGTGTTAGCATGTGATTACATTTGTATGAAAACACAATTATTGAACAAATAAATAATAAGCATAAAGTTCACCGCAATGAGTTATGCAATGAGTTGACCTTAATAGGGGACCATATTTAGGGTCTATTTCTTGGGACCTTTTAACAAATCAATTTCAATATGTTCTGAATAAACTGCACCTCATGTTTTACTGGTGCCTTCCTGATAGTTGAGCCAGAGCATTGATACCTTTGTGGGTGGTGGCAAGGTGAGCACTACAGGAGGTGTGTATGGGACACCATAGTAAAAATCTGGGGGGAAAAAAATTATTTCTTTAATTTTCTGAATAAGACAGATGACATACATTCACACAATCTGTAAAGATTATTGAGATGTTAAAACATCACAAAAATCAGTGTATGTAATGTAATGCAAACTTTGCAAAGAGGTTTAAAGAAGTTATAAATTAAATTATACAATAAAGCAAACCCGCAGCTTGTGTGTGAGGGGAGCTGAAGCTTTGAGCCAGAGCTGTATCGCATTTAATTTGTGAGGAAATTATTTACATAGAAGTCTGTACGGCAGCAAAAGGTGTCAGTTTTAATCAAAGAATGAGTGGAAAATGCCCACGGAAAATGCTATTATAATGCTTCTTAATTAATGAAACCTGCGCATAAGGTTCTCTTCATTATTTTAATATCTTTAAAAAACACAGCCGCACTAGATCTAGAGCTACTAGTCTGAACACTCAATATGATGACACTGATACAATCAAAATCATTACTCTTTTTGTAAATTTAGTTCACTGTGATTAGCCTCTGATCAAATAATAACAATGGACACTTAAGCCACAATTAAAATTTCTAAATAATTTGGATTTATTCTTAAAAAATAAAATAAAGATGTCACTGGATATTTTGTATGATACATTAGTATGAGTTAAATGCCCAAACTTTTGGGGAACCCTGTATAATCAAATTGCTAACTAACTGCTGCTGCACGCGCTATGTCACATTTACACACACCGTGAATTTGCCCTGTTTGCCTGCACTAGCCTCCATCCTATTGTGTGCATGTGTGTGTAGGTGTTGGCCTTAAAGAAAGCAGGAGAAGGAGTGAGAAAACAAGATCATAGCGATGTGAGCTTTCTGCATCTGTGCCTGAAGCTAGGCCGCTGTCCAAGTACGCTGTGTTCAGCAGCACAACAAGGTCTCTTCACACTCTGAACTCCTATCAGGGTTTTGTTTTTCCCAAATAGAGAAAAAATAATAAAATCTAATTATAATAACATATGTTGTTCGGCTTTGTATCTCTAGCCAGGTTGACTATGTAGTATTACATTGCTCATTTTAAACCAAAAAGAGTTCCAAGACCGCATGTCATTATACAAGAGACCAGCACAGCACATGCACTGAAGTTAAACCAAGGATTTCTTTTGGTTGACCACCCTGCCGGGCTGAATCAATGAGCTCCAGCAGAGGTGTTTGATAAAAGCCTGGCAAACACTTTCACAGCATTGATGGGCTTGTCTGCCAAGCACCTTTGCCAAACACACACACGGAGACACACACGCAGCAGGCTGTCTGTTGGAAAATGGAGAGAGATGGATAGTCTCTGTGTTGTGTCGTGTTGTGTGACTGTATATCCTCAGCGCTCCCCAGTGAGCCTACAGCACCATGGTAAACTCGCATCTGAAACGTGCTGAATACTCACTCCTGAGCATTAGTGTGTGTCTGTGTGTGCGCGAGAGCTTCGATTCAAAGCCGGACCCGTGTGAGACCACTCAAATAAGTGCACAACACGGCCCTAAACCAAACGACGGAAAGTAGAGCACTTCGTGAGATAGTATGAGAACAGTTTTTCGAATACTGTCAGACATTTGCACTACAGAAACACAGTCTATGGTGAGATCTAAGTAATCTGGTATGAAATAAATTGTTACGGTCAGTGGTGAGCATGTGTGTGGTCAGAAAGCAGGCCAAGGAAATGAAGGAATGTATTATTCATGTCTAGAGGATAGAGAGAGGGCGAAAAGCGGTGGGTATTGATGAAAAGAAATAAAAGTGTGTGCATATGCACATCTAAGCAGCTGTAGACACACGTCTACACCACAAAGACATGCCTGAAAGATTTTCTCTTAACCACCTGTCAGAAACGTCTTTATGATTCTGCTTTATAGTACTTAACCTGCACAAACCTATAGATCATTTCAGCCGCTACAGGGCGAGAGCAAGAGAACTACAACTCCCGAGTGTCCCGTAATTACCGAGGCTCTGTCAGCACAGTTTAGCCCCTGAGCTGTGAGGTCCGGAACTTCAGCCTCACTTCGGTAACAAAAAGAGGGGGTGAAATCCTGCTGGTGACGAGCCAAGCGCTTCAACTGGAGAGGGTAAATAGGAAAACGCATGAGGAAAGAGAAGCACCATTGTTTTTTTGAGCTCTGAATGCGTTCACAGTTTTCTCAAAAGCAAATGAAGAACAAATCCGTGGGGACACTTGTTTTTTTCACTCTCTCCTCCTCTTCACTCAACCCTATGTGTTTCTCAGAGCAGCAGCTGCCTGTAATTTAGTTCGAGTCTGTTTTTCGTCACTGAAGGAATGTCCACAGAAATGTGAAACTCTCTCCAGATGGCGACGCATTTGACTCCATTCAGCTAGTTCAAAAACCATTCACATTCCAGATTTACATGTCTTTCCTTCCCTCTTTTCTCCTGTTTCACATAGACACACACACACACACACACACACACACACATTTACTTATCTAAAGGAGGATAAACCATACACTTTTCATATAAAGCTAATTATTAATAATGGTTACAGGGTAAATATAACACAACAAAATACATACATGTACTTTCTTTATGATTCGTTGATTCAGCTCACTTCTAGGAACAATTTTGTCCACAGACTAAGCAAACCCACACACACACACATGTGGGATGACATACACATGACATACACATTTAGATTTTCACATATATTCAAAGCAGTGCATTTTCCCACACAACCTTTCAGTTACACGATACTTACACCAGGGTCAGAAACAAAAATGCCACTGGAAGTGACAAAGAAACCCCCAAATGAGGGGGTTTTTAGGGTTATATTATTATAGTATTTGCTATGTTCCATTGTTCTAGTTACAAGTTTGGTGTGTCTTACCATACTGACTTACAACTGTAAGATCAGAGTTGTTGAAAAAAAACGAAAACACTGGAGTATGAATTTGAAGCAATCACTGCCCAAAACTCAAAAGATGGCAAATAAATTAAAGAATAATAATTTAATTTAATAATTAAATTTATTAATAATAATTTATGGTAGACAGTGCATTACCAAACACTCATTAATTGTGGATTTTTTTTTTCTTGACTGTTCATAATTTATCAGATTAAGAATTTATTTCAGTTCATTAATTCATCTTAAGTATATAAATGGCATACTGCATGTCTCTATATCATCAGAAAAAAAATCCACCACT
Source organism: Spinibarbus caldwelli (assembly GCA_039654775.1). Lineage (NCBI taxonomy): Eukaryota > Metazoa > Chordata > Actinopteri > Cypriniformes > Cyprinidae > Spinibarbus > Spinibarbus caldwelli. The sequence goes on along the minus strand of CM077221.1, from coordinate 22,199,541 downwards.
AAGTTAAAAATGCCCCTGAAAATTTATTTGAGGGGGGGCAAATATTGCCAAATGATTCAAAATAATTTCTAAACCTGGTTCACACCTACACATCAAACAATAATTCAGCTGACATTTCAGCAGATCAGATCATATGTGGCTCTCTTTGTCTCACACAACAATCTATCAGAATCTCTGTGTCTGTCTATCATATCTCACACCCTGCAGTTTTCACTGCCACAGAAACAGCAGAGTGGATGAAAGTATTTATGAGTCAGCAGCCTTGATGTAGGAAACGCAAAACCACTTGAAATGTGCAAGAAACCAGCTGGGGACTAGCTGTTGAATTACAGTCTTTCCAGTTAGCTGATTTACTCAATATCTTGCTGACCAATTCTCTACATCTTAAGTCTTTCTCATAACTCAAAGAAGCTTTATTGCCATAATGAACAAGTGCATACTACACAAATTATAGCAAAGGCTGTTTATACATGGACACAAATATGTACAACAGAGATATTGCTATTGGAATGACTTTGCATGTACATGCACATGAGTATTTTACTCCCTGTTTGTGTCTGTTTCTTTCCCTTCATTACCATCATTAGCGGTTCTGAGGTGTAAATAGAGTCACTGTGAATGGCACCATCATCACCTTCCCTCATTACTGCTGCTTTAAGCTCTTATGACACACACTCACAACCACATAGACATTAGAACATTAGAGAGAGCACAGTTGACTAACATTTTCATTCTTGAGAAAAGACTCTGGGATGATCTGTGGAGAACGACAACTTGCATATTTTGCCTCCCTGGACTACTCTCTCCTTTTCCGCTAAGCCGCATTTTCCAGGCTTCTGCATGTTTTCTCCTCTTCATGTGTGAATGTGCATGTGTGAGAGTGAGAAACAGAGAAAGACAGGAAAACAGAAGGTCTTTCGGTTCAGGTCCTCAGAGGGGTTTAAAAAACACCCTTACAGACACAGAACTATAGTTTATGTTATTCTTACAGATCTTATTTTTCTCCCAGATTCTGCAGAAACAAGACCCATAACATTACAATATACATGCAGGAGAAGAGCCAGAGCACAGATTAACTATTTAACAACTCAGAGGCCATGAGGAAGGGAAAAGAGGAAGATTCTTGCAGAGGAGTACAAAGTTTGCAAACTGATGTACAGGAAATCTCAATCCCAGAGAAACACATGCTACAAGTCATGACAGAAAGATTTACAGGACTATAACCTAAAGCAAGGGCTTTCAAACTTTTACCGTTAGAGTACTGTTAGGTCTATAAGACTAAATATATTTTTTAATTTGTGTCATTAAAAGAAAACAATTTTTTTTTTCCTTTTTGTTAAACAGGAAAATTTTATGTAAAAAATACCTTTTGACTTTTTTAAACATTTCCAAACAAATATTAAATAGCACAACTGTTTTCAACACTGATGATAGTGAGAAATATTTCTTGAGCACTAAATCATCATATTAGAAAAAATTCTAAAAGATCATGTGAAACTGAAGACTAAAATAATGGCTGCTGAAACCTCAGCTTTGCCATTACAGAAATAAATTGCATTTTAAAATATATTCAAATAAAAAAAAGTTTTTTTTTTTAATTGCAATAATATTTCATAACACCGGTTTTTACTGTGGTTTTAAACAAATAAAAAGCACCCTCTGAGAGCTTAAGAGACTTCTTTCAACAACATTACTTACAACACACAGAATCTGTTGCTGACTTTTCGCCATTGAGGTAAAACTCATGGTAAAATGTGTTAAGCTGACCTGACAGTATTACATTCCTAGTGATAATCAAAAAAGCCCAAATATTTAATAAACAAACATGGAGGAGGCGGGAAGATGTGTAGAACTCTATGAATGACAGTCGTTCCTATTCTGTGGAAATCTGCAGAGCTTTCTGTGCTGATTCTGTGTGGGCTGAGTGACGGGTGACTGGATGAACAAAGATACAGAGCGATGGAGAGAAGTAGCAGCTGTGATAAATTCAAGTAGAACAAAGGTAGGAATAAATAGAAGAAAAAGGAATAAAGCGAAGACATAAACAGCTGGGATATTGAGATACTAAACTCAGTTTTTAAAGTCTCTAAAAAAAGACAGTGCTGACTGGTGGCCCAGGAGGCATCGCCTGAAGTGATTTCATTTCGCTCCCTCTTCCTCCCCCAAGGACCCTTAATTATACTTGTCGGAGGCACAGGGGGTCAGAGGGGTGGGGGTTGATGGGATGCTGGAGAATCTCTTCATGTATTATGGAGGAGTGAATCCCCTTGAGAATTATGTGTGTGTGTTAGTGAGGCATGATGGGGGGGAATGTCTCTTGGCAATCCTTCTTTAGCAGTTCAGAAGATGTGTGAAGAACACATGCATTATAAATCCCATCTGCACAAGACATGTGTGAGTATGTGTGAGAGACTGTGAAACACAAAATGCATTTGAAAGGTGTGATTGGAAGTGCTGCTCTGCTTCCAGAGTGTGAATGTGGGTGTACTCCTGCGTCTACATGCACAACAGCTCCCTGTCTGTTCTCTGTGCGCACACTCCTGTTATTTGTGGCGCACTCCAGATAAACACATCAGAATGTATTCATGCCGCCTGCGTCTGTGCTCTCAAAACTGCACAATCAGCTTCAGCACGACTGGGAGTTTGCTAAAGAGACTCTGAGAAGTGGTCATTTGTATACCTCAGGAAAAAAAGGAATCAATAAAAAGCTCTTTTACAAGCTTGATAGAAAGCATATTTATTAATATTTTGAAGCAGTGCCTTAAAAATCATCATAATCTACACTAAATAACAAGGGATTTTCAAATCAGGCATCTTTCCATGACTCTGACAACAGGTGTGACTCTTAAACTGTCCTCGTCATAAACCGCTTAGAGGAGCAGCTTGAATATTGACTGCATGAACAAATAATGACAAACCCAATTTGTGCTCTAACAATACCTGTGAATAATGTCTGTAAATGTAGTAACTGTAATTGAAGTAAATATCAAAGATGGAAACTTTCAGTCCAACTGAAACAACTAGTTGTCTAGTTAGGTTTTGTTCAGACAGCACATACTGGATACTGAATATCTATATAGTTATACTATAATGCAATCATCATTACTGAAAATAACTGAACTGTGTTTGAGCAAAATCACATTTATCAAGACATACAGCCATTTTATGATGCTGTGGGATTGTACCATAAATTACAGATTTTCAAACTGTGTCTCCTCAGGGGTCTGGTTAAAAAAAATGATTTTACAAAATGTGTTTTTGGACTGTTAAAAATAATGAGATATTAGTCTTAGCACCAGAAGTCATGCCCACGGACCACCCACTCCAATCACCAAACGTCTGTTGCATATGGTACACTAAACTGGAAACACTTTCACAAAGTCAGAAGTCTAAATCTCATCATTTACCAAGCTTGGACGATCAGATCAGGAGCTTCTTATTAGACTGGCTGTTGACAAAGTGCACACCATTGAAATAATCAGTGTTCGTTTCTGAGAGTAGTGAGACATTAGTAACTTCAGATTATTTTTATCCCAGTGACAGAACTGTAGTTTTGAGAAAGAGCGTTAGGTGTTATTCTCAGATATATGTCAATTTAATTAAAAAGGATATACTTTACACATGATATGCACGGTATGCAAAAATTTCACTACCATCAGCTCGTACATGTGCACTGGTGAAAGCGCAGGCAGAGATGAAACACCATCAATGCTAAATGTTTAAAATTAGGGAACACAAGTCAGAGCTTGCCAGCCGTGGGCTGCTGTTTGAGAAACGCATGTTTAGCTGCTGACTCTGTACTTAAGTTCAAAAGAGAGCGGTTTTCCCACTTCAGACTGGGATAATTTTGATATAAATTAATAACATATGCAGAAAGACTGTGGTGGATACGAAAAAAAAAATATTACATGTAAATAGAGTTAAATCTGAGATCACTGACACTGAAACGTGCATTTTCAATCACAGTAAAGAACCTCAGGAGAAGTTCACCAATGTCGTAAACATCTCTTTTGCTCAATAGGGAATTAAACCAAGACCTCAGAGGAAACACACACACATATAATCACATTTTCATTGATCACTGGGACTTGCTGTGTTCTCGTCCTCTCTCTACTGACATAAAGGTCAATAACAACAAATAAAGAGCAGTAGCGTAGAAACAAACAGAGTGAGTTAAAAATTAAAGCTCATGTTAAAGATACTATAGAGGATTGGTAGCAAAAATAAAATGCTAAGGTAAGACGACATCACCAAAATGAAGTGTCACTATGCAATGTGAACAGTTGCTTGCTTCTCACTTTCTCTCAATTCCTCCAGAATCCGTCCTCCACCCGTAACCTGTCCTTTTGTCCTACTGGTAATAGCAGTACAGAGTACAGCATTATACATATGTGAAGTTTAATGGAGTATATTTAATGAGTATATTTTCAGGTGTGTAAAGTCTGCCAAGGCTATAGTGCTAACTGCTAGTGCTATCATGAATTATTAAAGTGCCTCTCTAGGTGTCTTTGAATCAGCTTTGATGTATTTCTTTTTATGTACCCTGATCGCCCAGATTCTACACCTTCATTATACCTACAATATGTAGGAACCCCACACCTTCTAATGGCCATAAACATTCAAAGGAGAATCAGTATCATGAATATATCCAGAAACTAGTGCTGTCGACTGAATGTAGTGTGATTAATTATTCAAAAATATTAATGTGATTTTAAGAAACTATGCCATTAATCATGCCACCAACCCATAAATTCTGCAAAAGGGGATTTTTCTACCATCAGAGCAATTCAAGCTTGAAGTACCACCTTTGTGTTTTTGCAAGTACATGCAGACTGATCATTAAAAAATACCTCAGACACAACGACAAGGACAAAATACAAAAAAAGTTTAGCTCTTTAACTGTTATCTTTTAAAGGTACAGTTCAGCCAAAAATGGGAATTCTGACATACTCACCCTCATGTTCTTCAAAATAAATAAATAAAAAGATATTTTTGAAACAAAGTTTCATTATTGGCTACTCTGTCCCTTTATGATTAATGTTATGAAAATAACACATTGGAAAAGAAAACCACTTTTTGTAAGGTGACCATCTATTCAAAGATTTAATCATCTGCCATAATAATGTAACAAATCTTTATTTGGCAGTTTTTCTTAGATGCAAATTATTGTTTTCAGTTTAATCACAATTTGATTTGATTTCCTCCATCCACAGCCTTGCCAGAAACTTTGTTACAGCATTATTTCATTTACTTTCCAAATAACAGTACAATAATGGAAAAACAAAGACATAATCTGTGTTTTAATATTTTCAAGCAAACAAACACTTTACCTTAAACTATTTCCTTACTAAACTGCCAAAAGTATTTCGCACACTTTTCTACCATGATGCAGATAATGTTCAGCTTTGTGGCCTGAGCTGAACTTAAATCTCCAGTTTAACTTGATTTATCTGCTCCCTGTGTCTTTGAATTCAGTCCGCTCCATCATAATGTCAGTGCATAATTTATGAATTGAACAACAACAATTAAAACATCAACATGGAAGACTCTACATAATTCATTGAATGACTTGTAGAGAAAGACTGGCTGTCTGGTTAATGACGGACCAGTCTTTGAAGTCTGGGATTCGGCGGCTCTATGAATATCATGAATAAAGTAAGAGAAGATTTTACTAATTCGATTCATTTATTCTAGAACATTGATTTTTTTTCAGGAAAGCCATCTGTGTTAGTGAAACATTTTCCTGCATGAGAGGCATGAGAGTGGAGTGGCCGTTCTCACCAACTGTTCCGGACAAGCACCATGTGCTAACGTAAGGCAACTTAAGTGCATCAAATACAGCACTAGATACGTGACATAAGTAATGTGATATCCATATGACTCAAATAACTGAATGAAAAAGAGCCTGAAGCTCTTTGAAGTACCATCATGAACTGAATGAAGAAGGAAGCACTATTGCACTATAATTTTGCCTTCCTGCCATAAAGAAATATCCAGATGGCCAGAGAGGTACCCTACCTGCCCAAACACATGTCAAGTACAGTCTTGTGCCCTTTCCTTCAAAACATACCCTCTCTTTAGCTCCTCTAGTGCACATTTCTGTTATGTGTGCCTGCATGTAACATGGGGTCCGTTGAATGCTGAAGCTCTAGCTGGGAAAAAGACAGTGTTTAGCATTCCACCTGGTCATTAGGCAGCTGTGCAACTGATATATTCTGAGCCCCAATGTAAAATTAATGCCACCCTCGTATCAACCTCAGACAGACAGGCTAATGAGAGCATTGGAACAAACATGGCATCAATTATTCCATATGCGGCACTATATTTTTAGCTCCATCTTCTTTTCACACTTCGGTGGCCTCAATCTTTAAACCCCACAATAAAAAAAAATGTTTCCCTCATGATAGACTGGTGATTAAGCCTAACTTTGCCTAACCGAGAAAGGTTCACAAAGCCCCAAACAAAGCAAAACAAACAAAGACCTGGCTGGCGGTAATTAAACGGTCAGGGTTAGTTGCTAATAGTGGATAGTGTGAGGCAATTAGCACATGGTCCAGGAAAGCCCTCGGCAGTCCTAATTAAGCCATCTCTAAGTTCACTGCAGAGGGGCACTGGACTCGCTTATCACACCCACGAGACCAACACGAGAGAGAGATGCAGGCATAAACAATGGTAATTTCTAAATGATGTACTTGCTATTCTCTCTACATGAACTTCTGCCTCTTAGATGGTAAAATTGCACAGTTTGAACATATTTACATCTTACAACCCTGTTTTCTTTCCATAAGGACCTTTTCCTTAGCCCACAGACAGTCTAAGCCTGTTGGGTGAAATGTTTTACAGCGAGGGTCAGCTGTAATCTGCTGACGGTCAGTCTGAATGTTTTGAACCGAATAAACGAAGACCTCTGTCATCTACATTCACTCTGGCATCTGCTCTTCGATTCTCCTCTTGCCTTATGCTCTTCCTCTTTACCTGAGTGCTGTCTTCCTGGACAACAGTGTTAAAGGCCATCAGGTTAGACTCCAGCTCTCACTGGCATCTCTCTTTCTCACTTCAGAGCTTCAGGAGCTGCTCACATAGGAAATGTTTTTCCATTCTATTGCACTAGTTTTCCAGTGTTTTTCTATGTAAACACACACTAGATGGACGTGTTTGGACGCTGCACTCGTGTCTTGCATCTTTTGCAGCGTCTTGTGCACTACACGGCATTCTAAGAACACAATGTTCAAGTTAAAATAATTTTCCCCCATTCTACTGCCTGTGTCTCATGATTTTCAAAGCAAAAATGCATTCTGTGTGAATGGCCCCTTATGCTGCACTCTCTTTTCCTACCTTTCTCTTTCAATTGTATTATTCATACTGTATCTCAATATCTATAACTATTTAATCCAATATGCAACCATTTAAAACAGTAACATCTGATTAAAGCAGTCATGTTACTAAACAATTAACCAATCATCAATAATGTAATCTACTAGGATTATCTAGAAATGCTTATTTCCATTGTTTGTAGAGTATAAGGAGTAGAAGTGATCATAGACAAGAAATCACAATCACAGTTTTATACCATGCTGTTCATCTTTCTTTAATCATTTCAGCAAAAATCACTGCAGTGAATACAAATTTAATCAGCATACAAGATCTTATGTAGTTTGGAAACCCACATATTCACATGGCTGACTGAGTATTTCTTAGTCTTAGCTGAAGATCAGATTAAGTACAATCTAAAGAAATTGTTAAATGTTATTGTATAATTTTTAATAACAAATGTATGAGAATAAAATGGATATGTTTGAAGACAGATAATGACAGGTGCATAGAGAGGTTAGAGGTTAAAAAATAAAGCAAACTGTGTATATTGTAAAGTACATGTCCATCCATTTGCTCTCTGTTACTGTGCATATTGTGGTTGTGTCATGTTGTATACAATTTTTCAATTGTTTTGCATTTAGCAGCACAACCTATATGAGGAGCAACATTTTGCTCCCCAGCAAAATTGGGAACTTGGTTAAAGGGTGATAAGCTTGACTTGATCTGACTGAAGCTATAGCATTTAATATTTTCCATGAGAAATCTAAAATTGCCATAAAATAAATCAATAGAAAAACTTGAAAAAATTATCAAGGGGAATCCCAAAGGAAAATCATTTGAATTACAAATTGACTGTTGTCATCTGAAAAAGTGCCACAGGGGAATTTTTTTCCCAACCCACCATTAAAATATTGCTCCTGTTGTGACTGAAGTCGTTTTTGTCTCTGAGCCTGTGGGTTTTATGTGTTTGAACCTAAATTTGACCTGAAAGGAAAAAAAAAATCTTCTGTCACTTACCTCCAAAGAGAACTCTCAAGAACTTTGTTGGAGTCTGCATGGTAATATTTAGTGAGAATGAGGATGACCTATGAAGAGAAAAAAAAAGCGTCATTAAACATTGAATGAAAATAATTATATATACACATACATACATACATATACACAAATTTTATTTACAATTCAACAAAAAAAAAATCACATTTAAATGTGTGTGAGATGGAGCAATATACACATTAAGAACACTCAATCCATCTTTCTTTTGTAGAATCTCATATCTGCAGCGAACATTGCATTTGCAAAAACCTTTTAGTCGGAGAAACTGAATTTGCTGAGAAAATCAGAGAGACATCACTGCAAGTGTCTAGTTCCTCAGACTTACACAGAAGCAGGGTGTGTTTGTCGGCATATGCTAACCTCATTTGACATGGACAACATCTTCCTAGCTTCTGCTCTTTTTTAATCTTTAGGACTGACTGCACTGCAAGCAGTTGCTATAGTATTGATGAACATAGCATGAAGCCAAGTTACTTTCTTCAGCTGGCAGCAGGGAGTTAGCAGTATGGAAAAGACTGACAGAAGCTGTTGGCCTGTAATGCTATAGTCACAGGTTTACACACTTGGACATCAAACAGTAATGTAAAACTTAAAATGAAGCCCAACATACTGAAACATTATTTAAAACAGGTTAGCGGTTTTACAACCTTTAAATCCGTAATACAAAATAAGTCATTCATAACTGGTCTGGATTAGATTCATCACTGAAATGTCAGCTGGTGATGAAAATCTGATTATATTTAGATTTTCTGATGACATCACCACAGTGCATTTATTTTGTTGATTTTTTTTTTTCTCATAAACCCATAAAAATCACACATGAAATATGCAAGTGGGGCGACAAGTATCAACAAGCAACATGTAGCTTTCTTTAACATTCATCAGTAGCATTTTAGTGAATTTTAATCCAAACAGGAATGATACACAGATATAATAGGTCTGAAATTGCACAGAGTGACATCTTGATAATCAGAATTTATGTTAGAGGGTTTCTTGTATGTATTTCTTTGTGTTGTGGCATTTTAGCAAGAGCAAATCTTAAAAAGCAGCTACCTTGCTGATTAGGCTGCCAGTAATTGCTTCAATCAACACAACACAGATGATGAAATCTACTGTAGCTCCACCACAAGATTCTTTCTGCAGTCTGATTCCACTTGCCTTGAAGTATTTTCACAATGAAACCCACTATATCTCTATAAAACTGGTTTCAATCCCAGCACTTACTGTGTTTGTGTAATGGACAGTAAATGCCTTTTTTGTGCATTAAGATATAAAACACATGATGAATAGAGCACACACACACACATAGGCGACACAAAATGATGCCTTCCTTTGGTCTATCTGGCAGAGGTATAAAAGCCAGAGCGAGGTGTATCCTTAAAGTCTCTCCTATCTTTTATTCATGTTAGTAAGACGCCTGAGTTTGCAGTAACAAATCAGTAGAGTGTGAGTGAAGGGGGATGACTTGTGTCTGTGCATCTCCTTTATCGTTCTCTGCTGCCTCACACACTGGGTCTCTGACAGCAAAGCCCAGTGGAAAAGCATCGCCACGAAAAAGGGTCAGAGAGATTCAGGGCCTTGGCAGGGTGATTGACAGGTCAGTATTGGAATGTGGCAGGAAGCGTGTGGACTGGGCCAGCCTTGGGCTTTGCTTGGAGGATCGGCTGAGAGGGTTATTGCCCTGAGCCTGTCCCTCCCTCTGTAGACGACGGAGGCGCTAAAGGTTAGAAAGGTGTGAGCAAAAAAGCAAAGGTTTTTTAACAGGATGGAGCTTGTGTATGGCCGAAAAGCTATTTTAACCTTTAACAGTGATCCATGGCAGGTCTCAAATCGAACTGTACTAAAACCTGCAGTCACGATGAAATATTGTAAAAAGTGCATTGCATTCAAGCTAGTATATAATGCTTTATTTCTCGCAATTAAAAAAGTAATTTGTAAAGCAGTTTTCTAGGCCAAATGTTTTGTTCTAATGGATTATTTATTTAATGTTTTTAAATACAGTTCAGCTGCTCTGAAAATGAGTGATATAAGTTTAATATGAGCTTAAACACGAGATTCAGTGTAATCATTCCTGTAATTTCCACGTTCATAATTATTCATAAAATAAAAATAAATTCCCACACACTGTTATTTGCTGTAATATTCCACCATTTGGTAAGATTTTCTTCTAAAAAAAGTCACCAAAGCTGCATTTATTTGATCAAAAATACAGTAAAACTAGTGATATTTTGAAATATTATTAAACTTTCAAAAACTGTTTTGTATTTCACTATATTTTAAAATGTCATTTTCGGCATTAAAAATTCGTTCTTCAGAAATTATTCTGTGTTGATTTGGTGCTCAAGAAACATTATTATTATCAAATGTTGAAAACGTGAAAACACAATGCTGTGTTGCTTAATATTTTTGTGGTAACTGTGATCAAATACACAGACATTTAAATTAAAAAGTCAAAAAAGAACAACATTTATTTGAAATAGAAGCCTATAACATTCTACATGACTATATTGTCACTTTTGATCAATTAATGTATTCTTGCTAAATAAAAGAATATTATTTCCTTTAAAAATATCTAACTGATCCCAAACTTTTAAAAGTTAGCATTTAAATGAGAATTAGATAAGATTTTTTCTTTCTATTTGACTGCAATTCTACAAATAGTGCATATGAATTAACAATCTTGTTCGTTTGTTTTTTTATTTGTGATTTGAGCAAAAGCGAGCCATCTGATCATTATCAAAACTGTTCAGACCAAGTCTGCTTCTTGTGTTTTATTACGCCACATATTAGGTTTCTTTCCTTTCTCTTTCTGTCTTACTCTTTATCTATCATCAACTTCTATCAAAACAAAAGCATCTCAGGCATCAGGCCCCCAAACATCCTCTTGGCTATTCATGCCATAATTTGTCAAGAACATAACTATTTACCAGATGTGATCTGTAACTAATTTAAAGAACCTTTCTCTCTGGGAATACTGAAGAAAATGAGGCTTACTGTTACTGCAAACACAGCTGTATCTGGAAGAATAACCAAGTATCTTTTTCCAGTTATGATTTTTAAAGGCCTTACATACATGGAGATGAATAAAACATTTAGCAAACAGTGGATGAGTGGCCTACATTAACTCAACGAGACAGAAGGCATTTGTGCTCTCCCAAATAAATACAACAATGTGATCACCAACAACTGCGAATCTGCCCTATTCATCAATACAGACACCGTTTTGACAATTCCTTTTGAACTAATTATTCTGAACCTAATCAAACATATTAGCTGTCCACAGCGCATTTTGGCATCAGGCTACACAGCGAACAGTTTTCTCAGTCTACCCAGGGGGCCGAGTGCCCCCGCACAGGCATCAGATGGTGGCCTTTGGAAAGAGTCTGTCTGCACCCAGCTGTCTGCAGTATAACGCTAATGAACCACTGGGAGCAAAGCCTTTCACTCACTGACATCATGCAAATACAGTTTGAGGAAAAGAACAACTGATGATCAGCCGCTTAGAGCAAAGCCCACTGAATTTATTACTGACATTAGCATGCACAGAATAATCTTCACATCATTTACTTTGAGCAATAACAAAACTAACATCAGCTGAGAGTGAAAGGAAGTGACGACTTCTTTAACACACAGGCACTGTGGTGGCAGCCCCTCAGTTTATCTGTTTACCAAGAAGAAGTGAGAGCAGACAAAGAAATACAACAGCAAAATCAGCACTGAGGACAAGAAGAACCTGTAATTGAGAGTGAATCTTGTCTAGAACACAAAAGATCACATTAAAAAACTAACTATTTAATAAGACTGTTAAAATATTCAATTTCAGTGACTGTTCAATGACAACAAACAAACTAAATTGGGGAAATGAGCTAAAATAGCTAACTTCAATAGCTAAAATGTAAAAAACTGTAACATTTAAGTTGCAATGAAACAGAAGTAGCAAGAGATCTTTTCTTTCGTATTGTGATATACAATAGATATCCAAGTTAAAAGATGATATCCAAGTTAAAAGATTATTACACACATCATAAAAAATAAAAGATCAGGCCCATAATTAAAAAATTTCAGCCATGCTTTTCTAATACTCAGATCTTTAGGAAAGCTATGCAAAGTTTTGGGAAGAGGGGAAAACACCTCCTCGATTACATATGACTATTATGCATATTGAGGGCAGTGTTGAGTCATCACAATTTTTCCTGATTTCAAATCTGGGTGCTTCAAAAGAGTAGAAAAAAATAAATCATATTTTAAACTGGGTAGTTAGTTTTGAGTTCTGAAAATAGCAGTATGTTTTTATTGCAGAGTAATCTCTTTTAAGTTTAAATATAAGCAACACTTTGATTTTCCTTTTCATTAAAAAATAAAATTACATTTCTACTGCATAGACAGCCTACTTCTATTAAAACCCCATCTTTCAAACAGTGAATTACCACTTTAAAAAAATCTAATGTTGAATAATATCAAACATAGTATCATGCATCTTTGAATTGTATGATTAAAATGTAAACTTTCCAAAGGACCAATGAACGCAGAAGCTGCACAGGGTGAAAAAAAGAGAAAAAGTGTGATTGTAAATACAGTTCTCTTATACACACTACTTGAGGTGATAGAATATGCTTAACAGCACTGTTTGCGCTTCAAAAAAAGGATAACGGAGAGACTGAAGCTTTTTCTCAAACCTCAGCAGAGATCCCTGGGATTTGTCACCATCACTGTCCTGCATAAAAGCAGATAAATGCCTCAAGCATTACACACACAGATTTGGCTTGCCAAGATAGGAAAAGTATAAAAGCACCTCTTGTAGCCTTTCTTAGCTGCGTCGCAGAAGCCTTTACGCATAAATCATTTATCCATAAGTCAAAAGGGTTTTTTCTTCAGTGACATTAAATGTTGTCACTAAAGAAAAGGCAGGTCTACAGTTTGTCTCTCCATCTGTTCTGTTGTGAGACGAGGGGTCACAGTTCTGCTGGGGGGAAAACGATTTCTGCTGCTGTGAGTAATGGCGATAGAGGCAGCAGGATAGGTAGCCATCAATCAGTCCACCACACGCCAACAGACAGACTCTCTGTCGAAGACCTTCTGAGGAAAAAGAGCTGTGATCCCAGTGCATTTATACCAGCATACTGGCCCTCATCCCAGAATATCAGCTTGGCAAACTGGTTTTAGCTACATCTAAATCCTAGTCTAGAAATATCTTCAGTACATCACATGCTGGGAAAGACTGCAATTTGCTTGAAAGACAGCAAGTACAGCGCCTCCACATAAGGCTTCTGCAGGGCATCTTTTATGGACACTATAAATCTGGTACTAATTAGAGGACGAGACAGAGTGCAGGTGCGTAAGACACTGAGAATCATAAATAAAAAAATATGATATGAATTACGGAAGCAATAATTGCTCTCACTGACTACCTTTTATAGAGGATATTACAGTTCTCAATCGATTCTTTGGATGTGCTGATGTTAATGTTGTTATTTTTTATTGTTTTACAGCCCCTGAGACAAACATCTGAATAGATTCTAACCTTGTTAAAAGGAGATTCTTTGAATAAATTGGGTTTCTTTAGGGATGCATTCAAGTAGGAAACAAAGGGGGCCACTGATGAACCGCCTAACCCTCCCATTATCTGTCTGAGGTTGTGTGTTTCCTCGTCCTGCTGGCTATGTTGCATGTTTCATTCTCTCATGCCTGAAGTGCTTCAAAACCCAAAGAGAAAAGAGAGTACACAGAAATGTATTATTCCAGTCATACTTTCTCATGCAGGCTGCTCCAAAAACTGCCAGTGAATTTTTCAGCAATCCTTCGAAAAAGAACCTGATTTTCCTGAAATTTGTGAAATTCTTTCTAAAAAGTGCCAAGAAAAAGTTCTCTATTTGTAGCTCTGAGAGAATGCCATTTCTCAGCCAGTTGGTGACATTTATTAGGGAAAAGTCAACCAGCCTGTGACGACACTTGAATGGACAAACACAATGCCACAAGAGGCACCATTGAAAAAGGCACCATGACAAACATACCACATGTGAACTGTGACTGCACAGAGCACTGACTTCAGTTCACTATTCGACATTCCAATGAACTTGGCGTTTCATTGAAGGGAAGTAAATCAAGTGATAGAGAGGGGAAATAATTCACCGTGTCTGTGATGAAAGTCATTCTTATAAAGCCAGACGTGGAAATGAATCACTTCGCAAGAATGCACGATCCCTCAACTAACATGTCTGAGGCAGTGAGACCACACACATAGAAAAAGATACACAGAAAGCCATTCACGATTTAAATGACTACATATTCTCTCTCAAATTAACGACTGATTGAGTGGAATGGGGATACCAATGATAAATGTCTAATTTATGTTCCTCTGGATTAACTGGAGAGTACTCCAGTTTAAAATGTGACAGATGCTAATTCATCCCAGGCTGATTACCCATAATCCCGTGGAGTGAAGTTCAGGATTTTAGGATAGACCCCTGAAGATTACTTCACACCGTCACACAGCTCTCTCCCCCATCAATCACACAGATTGACTAGGTAATCTCGGAAATGTGAGATTATAAGAGAATTAGAGTACAGATGTGTCTGTAGAAAACGATCTGCTTAAATCAAGGAGGTTAGCTAACCAAAAGCATGTAGGCAATGTGTTGTAAAGCACTTTCAAAAGAAACTTCCAAGAATATTAACATAATGTCACACTTTACATTGCAGAGTTCATGTTAAAGTATAATTAGATAGGTAATGTGCAATTAAAATGCAATTATGTTTGAGAACAACCTGCAGCTACATATTTTATTCTTACTGCCATAGAAATTAATTACAATAATTTGCAATACAGCGACTCTGCTATTGCAAAGGTTTAAATGGGCACATTGGTTGAAACTCAACTCTATATTAGTTTTTAAAAAGCAAAAAACTTTTTTTTGTATTATAGCTTCTAGCAAAAGCTGCCATTCTAAGTCAGTAAGAGCTCTTTTTTAATACTTTTGTTTTATTCATTTAATCAGGTTGCCCTCAACTGGTCAAAAAGTGACAGTAAAGACATTTTTTGTTCTATTAAAAAAGCTGTTCTTTTGAACTTTTCTATTAATTAAATAATTCTGAAAAAATGTATCACAGTCTCAACAAAACTGTTTTCAACATTGATAAAATTCAGCTTTGGAATCAATTATATTTTAAAATTACAAATACAGTTTGTAATATTTCACAATATTACTGTTTTTGCTATATTTTGATCAAATAAATACAGGCTTGGTGAGCATCAAAGACAAAGAAAATATTACAGACACTGTAAGAATTGTAGTGTATCTTGTTCCAATTTGACACAACCTATTATACATTTCCTAAGTACTGACTGCCAATAAACACTCGGCATGTGAGTGACACATAAAACAGCTGATACAGGGAATGCAGAAAAAGAGTGACCACAGAGATTTTATTCCCATCACTCCCTGTAAATCCAGCCAGACTGTTGAAACTGAGAGAAAATATAAACAAAATTGAAAGCACAGAGCGTCTAACTGTGAGTGTTGTGTGCATGTGTTTAAGACGTGATTGAATGGCCTGCAACGGTGCATTGATGCACTAAGAGGAAAAGTAGGCTTATAATGAACTCTGCAGATAGAAGATCTGGCAAAGCCTCCTGGCACGCTGACAGTGGAGGCTTTTCTCAGTCAGACACAGTGAGAGAGGCTCATAGTGGACACAGCTGTTATTACTGGCATAACAGCTGCCACCTTTGCAACACAGTAATCCTTTTCTCTAATTCATCCCTTTACGTTGTAATAATTTTCCCATATATCTTCATTATTCTATCTACCCCTCACCCCATCAGTTCTCTTTTGCTTTGGTAGATTTTTGCCTCTGCATGGCAATAATTCCTCTTTGACAATACATTTCCATCTATATTTCTTTTTGACATTCTTTAAATTCGACATGAACCCAATATCATTCTTCCACTGAAACTGTCCTGAATCATTATCAGCATTCAGAGCCTGAGGCTTCTTCCTGACACATTTAGCAATGTTATCTGTCTTCACTTATTTGTGTACTTGTGTGGAGTGAACAGAGAACAGATAACTTTTATCTCGGATATAAAGGATGAGGTTCTGCAGCTGTGGGACTAGGCCAGGATCAAATTGAAATGAACACATTACACATAACTACTAAAGGTTCGGACTTAACAACAAAGCTTTCTGTGCTGGTCTTCATTCTTTGTTTAGGCTTTGAAACTGGTTGCCTTAAAAAGCAGTGGAATGTGAACCCCATTCTGCCTGAGACCCCTTAAGGCAGACTGCGTGAAGCCGCATTCTCCACTGAAGCGATGTGCCATGGCGCTCCTTAACAAAAATGTTTGCAGTTCTCCAGGTTTCAGTCAGACATATAAATTCACAAATAATAACTGGAATGGAACAATTAGCATTAAAGGTCAAAGAAACAAAACAAACTTGTGGGGTAGAAATTGTGATCAGAACAAGAAAAACAAAAGACAGAAAGACAAAAGAGTACAGAAAGATAACAAAAGAAACGAAAAAGACTAAAATGATGGCAAATTGTTGCTTGACTTTCAATAAACAAATTCACACAGTAAAAAACATTAATATATATTATGTATATATAACATATATATATATATATATATATATATATATATATATATATATATATATATATATATATATATGTTTAATAATATATTTCACTATAAGAATAAAGAATAAAGAATTACTCAAACTGACCTATTACACTGACCCATAACAATAAAATGATTCTAATTCTTTGGATTTAAAACAAGTAATATTTAAACTGTATGAAATATGATAGCATGAAAAAAAAACTCATTCTTCAGTTTTATTTAAAAGAGAAGCCAATAGCTTTAGATGACATGAGAAAACACAAATCCTCTGAAATAAACACCCACAATGTTTGCTTTAACCTCTAATCTTTTCCAAACAAAGCAAAAGCCATTGCCTCATTTAATAGAGTCTTCCTTGATGTGGGCTGGTGCTGTCTCAAGAAGTCTAAATTGGCCATGCACATATGAAACTATTACTTCAATGTGAACCTTTATCTGGATTAGGGGAAATTACACTGACCACTAGAAAGGAATCCATCTGATGAGAGAGTAATTAAGAGGGATATGCAGACCACACAAGGTTTAGAGGAGAGCAATGTAAACACGTTGAGTATAGAGAGATCTCTGAAGTTCAGCCTAATGCTCTCATGGCTAATTGAATCAAGTATTTTTTGGCCTCTTCGCTCCATTAAACTGTGCACACGAGCCTGTCTGACTCCCAAGAGTAAAGCATCTCACTGCTGCCCTCTCACCCCACAAACTTTCCTCTCACTTTACTTTTCCTCTTCATATTCTTTTACAGGATCTGCCTGGCGCTTCTCCCTATTATCAGTTAATTAAATTAAATCCATTTAATCCGCATAAACAAATCATCTATTTCTTAAAGGGATTTCTTAAATGGAAACTCACCCTCATGTTGTTCCAAAACTGTATGACTTTCTTTCATCTGTTTGAACGACATGAGGGTGAGTTTTGGGTTCTTTTGCTTGTTCACATTATGGCCTTATAGAATCTCCTATCATGGCTTCTATAACATATGGTAGGGGAAAAGAAATGGTGATAGATATTTATTTTAACTGGCTGGAGAGTCTCTTCTATGTTTACTGGCAAGCAGTACTTTGTAAATGTGACCACCCTGTTTTGTCTGTTTCCAGTATGTTTCAAGGTGGTCAGCCTTTGTGTAAACAGAACAAAAGTTAAAAGAAAAGAGTCCCAACCAAGACCAAATACCAGCTTTGACCTGAGTCAGATCTCTTGGCAGCATATGTGTGTGTAACTGATCAATGTAATGTCCATCTTTTCTGGCCTCTCTTTTTTAGGTACTTTGCTGCCTCTAGTTAGTCATTTCTCTATTGTGGAAGTGAATGACCTCAGTTAAAACAGCTTTCGTTTGCTCTCAAGTGAAACCGCTCTCATTAGTTGTCAGGTGAATCAGTTCTCTTACATGCTGAGCAGGCTACACCACTCCACAGCAATCTATTTCAGTGCCATTAGGATACAGAACCACAGGGATCATAAGTTCATGGAAAAATTGAAAGACTTTTATAATGGCTGGTATACCGTCTCAGTTACTTGATTGCCAGGACAGTCTTATAACAAAGTGGAAAAAATAAGAGTGGTGAGTTTAGAGAAGAGGATAGATAAAGAGAAGCAGCACCCATTGCTGAGCTGAGCTCTCATGCATAACAGTCATCAGAGTCTCAAAATTCATAATTCATAGAGAGCAGGACTGGGTTTTTCTGCATCACAGACACAAACAGGATCAATCCTAACAGGAACAGAGATAATGTTGTAGTGGTATTAGAAAGAGAAAAAAATAGCAGAGGCTTTAATATTTTAAAAAATACTTTGGGCTAAATGTAAATATACTGTACAGATTTCTAACTTGATAATGAATGGCTGTTATTATGTTTGTGGTCAGTAAGATTTTTATGTGTTATTCAGCAAGGACGCATTATAATGACAGTAAGTTATCGTAAAGATTTAGCATTTTTACCAAAGAAAAACTTTTTATTCATTAAATAATCCTGAAAATGTGATAATGAAGACACTTTTTTTTTTTGGAATATGTAAACACTGTTGTTGGATGCTATTCTTTCGAGACCCAACAACTGGTGGTTTTTATCAGTAGACCAGATTATTGATCGATAATCAACCTCAGAAAGTGAATCTTAATGATAGAAAAATGAATCTTTACGACACTGTTATGCCAATGAGGGTAATTCGGGCACTGATACATGTTCATGTTTCAGTAAGCATGAGTTGGCCTGGGTGGTGGCTTTCTAACTAACTGAAGTGATAGATTAAGGCATCTCCAGGAACAGATCCAACCTCAAACATATTATTTCTCACATAGTATGCACAAAACCGCAAAACACCATCATGAAAGAATAAAATATCATAAAATATCACTATTTCAAAGTAGAAAACAGAAGTTTTTTTCTAATATAAAAGAAATTCATGTAGCCAATGATGAGTAACAGCCAAGTAAATCATACACCCAAAAAAGAAAAAAAAAAAAAAAAACTGGATCACTACCACCATATTTAAAACGCTGATGGAAACGTCACCTGTTTCTTTCCATTTCTCACAGCCAAAATGTAAATATATAAAGTTACAGCATAACCCTCCTAACATACCACGTTTACAAGATTTTATATAATAAAAATACTCTGACGTCATCTGTTAATACAAAAGCACAAGGAACAGGTACGCTTTACTTCCCTTTGTAACAACACCATCTTGCAAAATCATCAGATTTACCATGAACCACAACTGGGTCTAACTTTATAGACCACCCCAGTAACAAACGGGTGAGTTTCAAGCTTAACTTAGTTTAATAAACTTCTAAAAAGAACAAACTCTATGCCATCAGACAGTTGCATGACTTAAAGCCAAAACAATGCTTCAGCATTTCGCTGAAATCCATTGGAGGAGCCCCAGAGCCAAGCAGCGCTGACCTTATCAAAAAAGCAACAAACAGAGAAGTGCTGTCAGGCCTAAAAATAAGCAAAGGTCTGAGTCTGACAGTTACTGGTTAGGGCTCCAGTAGAGGTGAAAGAAGTAAAGATGTTTTTAGTGCTTATAGACTACAGGTACAAACTAACATAAACATAATGCATATTTAAATGGAGATCATTTTGATTTGTAAACAGTTGAGACTACGAGATCGGAGACAGCAAAGTATCCCCAAATGAATTATTGTGTATACACTATCATTCAACAGTTTGGGGTCAGTGAGATTTTTTTTTTTTTACTTTTACTTTTAAAAAATGAATATTTTTGTTCTGCTGAACAAAACACACTGAATTGATCCAAAGTGACAGTAAAGACATTTATAATGTTTAAATGTTACCGTTTCCACTAAAATACTCAACTGTTTTTAGCACTGATGATATTAAGAAATGCTTGAGCACTAAATCAGTCTATTTGAATGATTTCTGAAGGATAATGTGACACTGAAGATTGGAGTAATGGCTGCTGAAAATTCAGCTGTGCCATCACAAGAATAAATTATATTTTTAAATATACTAAAACAGAGAACAGTTATTTGAAATTGTAATAACATTTCACATTATTTCTATATTTCTATATATATTTTTTATATTAAAAAATCTTACCAACTCCAAACTTTAGAACAGTAGTGTATTTGAATTGACACCCAGGACAAATGTGCAGCAACTGTGCAAAATTGATAAAACTTCACAGTTTCTTCATTTATTTCCCTCCACTGATCTGCTACAAACTCTTGTAAGTAGTGTTGTGAGATGGAATGCGTTACTTCAACAGATGAAATAGTAGAAGGCAACAGATGAAATAGTAGAAGAGACAGAGAGAGAGTGACAGATAAAGAAAAAAGAGAAACTCCAGCTGAGCGAGTGAGTAAATGAATGAGCAAGTGAACAAATGAGAAAGAGGGCAGAAAAATAGGCAGAGGGTGAGAGCTTGGTCTTCCAAAGGCCTTACATAATGACTCTCATTTGAAAAACAGAACACATTGCCTTACTCAGTGAACTTTAATGACATGACTGCAATGAGAGAGTATCACACAAACACTGTGTGTATCTCACAGGCTGAATGTTTATATCTAAATCTACACAGTGTTTATCATGCAGGGGTGAATGAAAAGATAGCCTCTCGTTTATTCTTTCGCTAAACCTTTCTGACAATCATCTTGCTGAAATCGCATCCTCAAGCACTCTTTCCATCTTCTAAAGAGGATTGATGGCACACAGCAAAGGTACCAGGTTTACACAGAAATTTGATTAATGGCTGGTTTTATAAATATTCATCGCCAAATTGCTCTCATGGAAAGTAACCAGATTTGTGGCTTATTTGATGATGAACTCACATATTTTCCTTTTAATGACGCAGCATAATGAACTGAAGAATACTTTCAAGTCTCTAAACTTTATTCTATCACCAGACCAGGACAGAAAACAAAACAAAAATCACATGAAATGTTTTTTTGCAGGTTACATAACTAGGAGGCTCTATATTGTGTTTCTTAGCCAGTGTTAACTTTCCACAGATAATGATGATTGATCTTGGGTCAGTGAGGCGAAAGGTTCCCATGGCAATTCACATCAACACAACCATAATCTGTTATATGACACCAGGGGAGAGAAGACATTATTACAGGGATTTACGGAGAGAAATGGCCACGGAGAGAGTCATAATGGGAGGACGTCCAAACCAGTAGCACTCAGTGGATTATGTGTGTTGTATATATTGTGCATTACTGTGTACAGTCTATGTCAGAGCATAATAAATCAGCCAGATGCACTCACACAACTACAGCAGCCCATCTTTAAATATATTTTTTTCCCTGTATATAGGATGCACATATACACATTCAGCTGGACAGTTATCATCAAAATGTTAAATTACAGGTGCACAAGGAATTACAAAAGCAAAAATAAATAATAAGTACCCAGGAGAAAACTGTAATCCATAAATCTAGGTAAGTAATGAAATTGAAGGCTAGCTGGAAGTAGTATTAAATTGGAACAAATCGCTGTTGTGCTTTTTCCCTGAAATGTCTAGCGGTGAGACACAATTTAATAATCTACACTGTGTTCTAACAGACTAAACAATGGCTTTATTCTACATCTGATTAACAGATGTAGACTGTAGAAATAAGTCACAGTAATGTTACCATGGGCCAAGAGAGTCTCCTAAACCATAACACACAAGGTCCATAACACACGACCTTGCTTATTGCTTTTATAAAACACCGGTAACAGCCATATGATATAGGACAGCGATTTTCAATAAATCATTACGTTTATTAATAACAATGACTAGAATAATCTATTCTTTCGCCAAGTAATACAGTTCATAGACAAACTATAGACGATTAACAGTTGCCAAATAACATAGACATTTGGCGCATTAATATAGAATGTGCAGTTACAGATGTGTATTTATTAGCAGTTTTGAATGCAGTTCATCCAATCAGAATTTACAGTCAGATTTAGCGATGCACTGAAATGGAAATTCTTGGAACCAAAAATTGTGGACACAATTAGCCAAAAACAAAAGCCAATTTTGTAACACTTTAGTATAGGGACAGTTGCTTATTAGCATACCTGTTATTAACATATTGGCTGTTTATTACTACTTATAAAGTCCCTAATCTAAAAATCCTTATTTATAAAATCCCTAATCCTACCCAATACCTAAACTTAACAACTACCTTACTATTAATAAGCAGCAAATTAGGGGTTTGTTGAGGCAAAAGACTTAGTTAATTGTTTGTTAATGGCGAGAATTGGACCAATTTTAATTTAACCTTTATTTGGATTAAAAATGTGAGTTAATACTTTAGTATAGGGACCAATTCTCACTGTTAACTAGTTGCTTATTAGCATTACTATTATTAACATATTGGATGTTTATTTGTACTTATAAAGCACATATTCTGCATGACCATATTCTACATCTCTAATCCTACCCAATACTTAAACTTAACAACTACCTTACTAACTATTAATAAGCAGCAAATTACTGAGGCAAAAGTCATAGTTAATGGTTTGATAATGGCGAGAAATGGACCTTAAAATAAAGTATGACCAAGCATGATAGATAATGCATTTTACTTTGTTATTTTCTATTTTATTTCCCGTTTGATTATCAGTTTTTTCCAACTGCAGATATGTAATGAGTTTGACAGTCTGGTCATTTCCCAGATGTCACAGAAACTGGTCAATGCTGTTTGATGTCTTAGAAAGCTTTGTCCATTAACAGACAGATTCCTAAAAGTTGGATTCTTTATTTTTAATTGATCAGTCAAACAATTATCTCTTGTATAAATGTTTTTTGTATAAAAATTTAGCTTGTAAATAATTTGTGCAAGTAAAAAGAGCATATCATAAATGTGCCATTTGTGAAGCATTGCCTAATAATTTTGGTTAACTCTGTGCCTGGGCGTCTGTGATGGGAGTTATCGCGTCCTTGGGGGCTGTTGTTGGCCTGTAAATGTGATAGTTTCCACATTATTAATGATTTACAGAGGAGGTCCATATTCTTTATTGGATTCCCTCCATCTGGCTCTACAGCTACACAAGCCTTTTAAAACGTTGGGTGGATTACTTTACAAAGATCTTATTTCATACTTGGACCATGTTTTGCAGTGGACATTCAGCTTTGATCTACAGCAGGTTTGCTTTTTATTGCAGTTGTTCCCTGAGAGGTTTACTCATTTCTTGGCAGACCCCAGAAATGTTAGAATCTGCAGAATAATCTTTTGATAATATTGAAGTGAGCCATGCAAACCCGCTTTAGACCACTATCTCTGAGCAGCTTCCGGCACAGGAGACAAAGACTACAGTCAATATTTAACAGTATTTCTATCCAGATGCCATAAAGTGAAAATCAAACCTTTCACTGACTCCAACCAATTTGTTGCACAATAGGACATCACACAATACTGCACTTCCAGTGTGAGAATCCATTTAACAGAGGTTAATAGCAGCTGTAGGTGAGCTGAAGGAACAAGCGTTTTGTCGACACAGGCTGCATTGATAAACGGTCCTATTGTGCGGATCACAAACAAGAGGAATCTATTTGTGTGTATGTGTGATAGAGAGAGAAAGAAACATCACATCAGGTTCACAACAAGAATACACCTGAAAACTGAGAGTTCTGCCTTTTACATGCTCGAGCAATAATGATTTGCAGACATTTATTAGTAGCATCACCATTACTATAGCTCATATGAAAAAAATCTAGTTCATTAATGAGAACTTACTTGAGTTGAATGATGGCCCTATTGTCTGCTGTAGGCCTGCTTTATATGCTGACTTGACTTTGTTTCATAATTAATGAATTTTGAACATTGACAGTTATTGAACTGAACTGAATCAACACTGAACTGTCTTGAGCTGAGTAATGACATTATTGTCTTTGTAGAGCTGCTTTGCAGCAACATTATATTTTGTCTCATATATGATGAACTTTGCATCATTGATTCTGTTACTTTCTTGTTTATTATTACTATGAAACTGCTTTCAAACAATCTGTATTGTATAAAGTGCTTAATTTCAATAATGTTACACTTACAGATCGAATTAACAGAGATACAAATTGTCAACAAAAGAGAAAAATGGACACCAATTTATGTGGCATTTCTTCATCCTTCTGCCTTTCTCCATTACTATTTATATATTTATAAATATGCTATTCTTTATATATCACGTTTTCTTGAAAAATTAAAAGTAACTAAATTACAAGGGAACAAACAAGTAGAATAACTAAAATACAAAGTGTCTAGCCCTAAAACATGCAGTATCCTATAATGAAATGCTACACACATGAAAAGAAAACCAAACATATATAAAATGGATCATATAAAATATACAGAGGTAGAGAACTGCAGAGATGGAGGTGAAATAGGAGAGACAAACTGGTTTAAGAGCAATCTTGAATGAGGACAAATGAAAATGAAAGTATAAAGGAGTGTGAGGAATGTGTGAAAAGAATTTAATCAAATAAGAAATGAAAAGGTAGAATAGCAGATTAAAAATGAATTAATGATTTACAAAGAGAGGAGAGGCCAGAGACACAGATAGACAGAAAGATATAAATAAATGACATATTTACAGAGAGAAAGCAAGAGAGAGAGAGTGACCCTCACTTGCTGCGTTTAGCCTTTTGTGCCAGACAGAAACTGCAGCTGTTACTATTGATTACTGTAGGTAGAAGAGAAAAAGAGAAATCATAGGAGCTGTTAACTACACCCAGATGAAGTGTCTGAAAAAACACGTGCAGGTGTAATCACAAAAAAAAACACTTGAAATCTTCCTAGTAATCAGAGGCATGTTGACTTGCTTTAAAGAAGACATGAGAAGCTTGTTCTTAATTTTTCCAGTAATAGAGAGAGTAAAGTCTCTGACACACAAATTCACTTATTTTGTCTGATCGGCACTTTCAAAGAACTTCCACAAAACTCTTGTACTCTGTCATTCACCGTATGGGTACCTGCTATTTTTTGACATCCTTTAAGCTTTCTAATAAATGTATGAATGTAATTATGACAAGAAGCTCATTTCTCTAGCGACTTTCTTTCTGCTTATGTTCCTGTTAAATACGACCGTGACTTGCATTAAGCCCAACAGTTATATTCTTTAATTAATTTCAAGACAAAACAGCCCATGCAAGATATCTAACTATAATAAACAAAAGATTCAGCCACTCCCTCACTGTGGAAAAGATAAGGCTATAGGATGATAAAGAGCAAAAAAGATGTCAAGAGATTGGAATTAACCAAGATTAAGTGAGCTAGGAAAGATGAAACGAGAGAGAGATTTAATTAGATGAGCGTGCATATTTCATCAGCTTCATCAAGATTGTGATTGCACACTGTCACATGCATAATTGATTAAAAAAGAACCTGCATAGTCTTTTACACAAAGAACAAAGATACAATTGAAGATCTTCTGAAAGCCACCAATAGGTGCATTTTAGTGCTGTGGAGCAGGAGAAACTGTAATAAAACACAGAAAGAAAACTAAAATGTAAAAATAAAATGTTCCAACCCAGCAGAGGGAAAAGAGCAGCGTAGTTTAAGAGGAGTTGGAATGAGACACAAAAGAGGTGCAGGACAGGTCAAAAATGGTGAAAACTACTGCATATCCACACAAATCTTTCACTGTGGACAGTTAACCTAATGTGACCCTAATAATCATAACTGCTGACATCACAGTAATGTACATTCTCTCTGTTATCTGCAAGAAGGCTGTTGGAATCTAAGGATTTCAGCATTTCTACAAAACAAAAGAATCATTTTACATAACACAACTTTTAATAATGCAGTAATTAGATAAAGATCTTCAACGTTACAGATAAAATGTATTTTTCACAAAAAATACGACCTGTAATGAGCCGTATTATTTTCTATTCATTTCTGAGGGTTTCACAGATAGATAGATAGATAGATAGATAGACAGATAGCACAGGAGAAATCACAAATCTCTGCTATGATAATTGTGACTTGTCCTGTTCTTGTGTTTTAAGACATCCTTTAGTAACCCTTTTACATAACACATTTACAGTGTGATCATTTATTTGGCACTTCAGTGATAAATAAGGTTAAAACTCATCTTTCACCTACTGCAGCAGTCTGGCTCTAGTATAACTCTGTCTCTAAACCCTGCAGAAAGCTCTGAGTGCTCCAGATCAATACAGAAAATCTAATCTACACACTCGCAAAAAGGGCCAAAATATGAAGCACAAAGTAATATATTATTAGAGTAGCGTTACAATGAATTGCATTCCAATTCAGCTGATTACAATGCTTTAGGTGGTGCAGACAGGGTCGCACTAAAGCACAGGCTTACATGAGCTTTAACCACAGCCCACACGCTGAGAGAGGGCCCCAGTGGAGGAAAGTATGACATATTAAAATTGATCACAGCAATATACAATGTGCTGGCTGCAGTAGCAGGTCTTGGCATTACACTGATTCACAGTCCACCTCTCACCGGCCAAAATGGAAGAAGATTGAATGACAATAACACTTTATAGTAGGTAAAGTTACTCGAACTCCTAAGATATATTCATGAACATTCAATTTTTATTTATTTTTATTAAAAAAGTAATAATAATTCAGCTCTGGATGCGCTCTTCCTTTTTCATCCCCTTCAAGTTGATTTGCTACCAAAATATGTGACAGGGAATAACTGAGCAATGTTTCAGGCAGCCAATTAATGGATCACCGTCTTCTATTCTTACTAGAAGATGGTGAGATTTCATCAACAGCAGCAGGTCGGGACTGTTAGTGCTTAATCTCTTCACAAAGATGGGCCTTAAATAGGAGTGACACAGTCTTCCTCTCACCCTCACCACATGCACATCTAGACTAGAAGAAGACCCCCCTTTTATTACCTCCAGAGGCCTGTGTAGTGGGTGTCTCTATCCCCATTTCTGACAGCCTAATTAAGCAAGTGTGTAGCCCTTTATTGATTTCCTCGTGGTGCAAGAGCTCAGAGATGCCCGTTTTGGCCTTAATTAATGATCTCCTCATTAGTGTCTGTTAAAGGGGGGCTTCAGGTGTGAGATAGAAGAGTGCTGGGGGTTTCCCTGTGGTAATTATGGAGTCTGAGGTGGGCTGTCAATGACATGAGCAAAGAGCCTGCTGTTTTATACTGTAACTTTACGCAGTGACATCATCCTTATTCATTCAATGTGCATTATTCATAATGGCAATTAATGATCAGTGTTGTTACAGTTAACTAAAATTACATAAAAATTATTTTTTGGAAATTCAGAACTAACTGAAATTGTTAAAAAATTTATGTTTAAGTAATAAAATTACTAAAACTGAAATAAAATTCAAGTTAAATAGAAATTATATTTTTTTAATATATAATATACAAAAATATAATTAAGAAGATGAAATACTCCAAGGCACTTGTGTGGTGAAAAAAAAGCCTTTAATTCACTGGGCTAAATCGTTAAAATGTGTTAAAAGTGTAGATCTACGCATTATACAAAAATATACATTTAATAATAAATCTGCAGATACAATATAGATTTTATATTTATGTGGAGCCACAACCACATTGGTTTCAATAATTTCTGACTTGTATCTTGCTAATGAGCACTGAATACTTGTAGCCTACTCTCAATTCACCAGATTCATCTGAAGCCTTTACATTTGAGTCACGTAACAAAATCAAATCTAATTCAGGCCCGTTTTGTGCAATAACTGAACTCAATACTTTGGCACAACACAATATTCTCTATCAGCATGTCTCCAAGAATGAGGCACTATTTGGCTACACCCAAAATGAGCATGACTTGAAAATGACATTGGTCTGTTCCAGCGGTCTGTTCCTATAAAGAAATGAAAACACTCAAGCTTTGTTACTGTGCTAGCTTCATTAACTGATTTATTAGGCTAGCATACAGCAGAGACAAACACTTTTTCAAAGTTACATAAATCGCTCAATTTTGTGACTTTATTGTGGAGAAAATGGGGTAATGGGATCAGAAAGGATGGAATCAAGCCCGCGTCTCCCACGTGAACCTGGATCAACATGTCTGGAGCAGCTGTATGACTGCTAGTCGATGACGCTCATGCAGGCCCTGATAGTTATAAGCCTTCATAATTTCAGGTAGGGGAGTGACAAAACCTTTTTTTACAAAGAATTGTTACATTCCCTTTTGCTATATGTACTATCTGAGATGTTATCAACTACAGTTATAATACATTCCAATAGTCATTAGTCTCCCTCTGGGAGACATTCAGGACTAAGATCAGTAAAATGTGTCAAGCCTCTGTAAATGTTTTCTGTGTGTCTGTGTGTGAGCAGGAGAGTGAGACTGAGATGAATCTGTCAGCAGCTCTTTTGAAGGTCAACTGGAGGTATTCATGTGTGCTCATTAAAGTGAAAACAGTCAAAATCTGAGACGCATACGCACATCATTTGCACACTCTTCATCATGACAGGGCAGACATATATGCTGGGGCTTATGGAAGCCACAGTGTCTATTAAGGGTAAAATAAATGAGCAACTATTGACAGATAGATTAGTCACACACACACATAGATCTCACATGACAACTGCGGCTCATGACGGACTGTCTATCAAAATCCAGATTTAAATAAGAATTTAAATAAGCTCACTCTCTCGTCCTCTTTTGTAAAACACAAACATGTATACAATGAATAAATACGAATATGAATGCATCTGTCTGTACTGTCTGTTTTACATTTCGCTCATTTTAATTTAATCAATCATTTTAAAAATAAATATTTCAATTAATTTGTTTTATACATACATCTATATCAATATATCTATATATAGAGTAACAATGTAAAAGTCTTCACTACTTCACATAAATGCTTTCTATGCACTAAAATATTAAGCCTTACAACTGATTTGAACATCGTTAATAAGAAGAAATGTTTCTTGATTTTTGATGGATCATGTGATACTGAATACTGGAGTAATGGCTGTTGAATGTCGTCACAAAAATATACATTAAATTTATTTTCAATTCCAATAATATTTCACAATTGTTTTAGTTACCATGGACTTTTAGTGTGTAAATCATTAGTTCCTGTTTTCCTTTGTTCATTTTCCTGCCACTCCTTAGCTTCCATGGTCACTGTGATTAGTTTGTTTTGTTTCAGCTGTGTTTGATTAATTATCTTTTTTGGGTTGCATTCACTCATTGTCCGGTTACGTTCACGATTACATGTGTTTTGCTTCTGCCCGTTTGCCTGTTTTGTGGATTATTATTATTAAACCTGTGTTGTAACTTTATTCATCAGTGTCTTCATCTGTATTCCTGCAAACACCTGTGACAATATTACTGTTTTTACTAAGTTCTAGGAGTTGTCTGGAATTATTCTCCTATATCAAAAAAAAAAAAAAATCTGGTATCACCACAATAGGGAGACATTATTTCTCTATTTACCCAGCATGTCGGTGGCCACCTTATAAAAAGGTGGTACTATGATTGTCAGAGGAAGACAGCTTTGGAAAATGGGAGTTTTGGAAAAGAAAACCAGAGTGTGGGAGGGATGTTAGTGAAAGAATGGAATTTCTGACTGCTAGAGTGCAGCCTGTATTTCTATACTGCTCTAAAGGGAAAATGAAAGTTCTGAAAAGAAGAATGATCTTGTTTCAATAACTGATTATAGGTGGATACTCACATTATTGGCTGCAAATTTGGAAAAAATAATTCAATGTTGAATCAGACATTATAAAATAGTATATATAACACAGCACAGTTAGTATTCCTCAAGTGTTCTTCGAAAGAAAGGAGTCTGCAGATTAAACTGGGAAATAGTCATTGTTACTTTCTGAATTAATGCTTCCTCTGTAAAAATGCCTGGTCAGAGAACATATATTATATGACAAATCTATAGTATTGAGATTTATTGAGCTGTGGTCCATCTGCTACTCAATACTGGAGCAGATGGATTACAACCCAGTAAACCTCAAAAAAAAAAAAAACAATAGTCATGGGTCAACAAAGCTGACTAGAGGAGAAAATTATGACTTTATCAAATCAGTTGGCAGCAGAAGAGACATTTCTTACACTGTGGCACATGATCTTCAAAGATCAATGAGGGAGAAGAATTAAGAATGACAGTTTGTCATCAATAAAGACGAATGACACCCCTGTTCAAATCTTACTTGTCACTTCGTTTTCCCAGTTATTAGATACGCATACATACTAGTCTTGGCCAGTACTAGTGAGATATGATTTGACTTTCAGGCTTGAGTCTCCACCTGCAGCACAAGCACACCTTCTTTTCTTTGTAGCTCTGGAAGAGGATTTGACTCCTGTTGTTGGGTGCAGTTCAGTCTCTAATATAACATTGAGGACCACAGGTTATCAGAAAAAACATAAGAACAGCTTTAAAAGATATCTAAATGAAATAATACAAAAATCAGCACAAGAATTTTACTGTTTTATTGTTATTTAATAACTGCATCACCAAAACTGGTATGTCAATTAGTTTATCCAGATTCTTTTCTTTAACACTGGTTCTTTAAACCTGCATGCTGACAGCATGATGTGCTTCAGTTGTTTGCAACGAGACAGCAATAATGGACTCGTTCAATATAGAATGCAATAAAAAAAAAAAACTGATCTACAGTAGTTGTAAATTGGAGTGAAAATTAAGTTGACACTTTGTGAGAAATTAACAGAAAGAAGTGTATGTGAGCTAAATGAAACTGAAACAGAACTTACAGGGAGATTTCACTGCCCTTCTGTGGCTTTACAAAGGCTTTCTACAACAGAGGCAGTTTGCCAGGAAACAATATTTAGAAATTAGCTTGCATTTTTAAATTGGTAATGGCTTGTCCAATAAATGAACTTGAAAGCTGACAAATTACATGCTATTAATAATGCTTATTATTTTCAAGGATGAATTCATTTAAAATTATTTTTATTAGTATTGTATGCATCATATAATTTCATTTAAATATACTTTCAAGAGAGCTGGGGGAGCATAATTATAGTGGATTTCAAATTAACAATCAAATAAAAATGGTAATTGTAGGCCGATTACAAAACTCACACAATGGGACTGTTAAACACTTGGTTCCAAGAAGCTATTTTTTATAAAAAAATAAATAAATAAATAAAAACAGCTATCAAGTTGTTCAACATCACTTCAACAAACAAATCTAATAAAAATGACAAACATTTTTTTTTATGATGGAAAGCAATTTGAGTAGCTAAATAGAGTTACGCTAGATAGGGCAACTGTCCAGTCAAAAATACTGTACTAATGTGAAAGCATAATAATTTTTATGTATGGCTCAGAGTCAAATGCTCGATATCTCACTCAATCATGTGCTGCCTTCAATAATATAGCTTCGCTTCTAAAAAGCTACTTTAGAATTAGTGATGCTTTCATCTTGAGAGAAAAACATAGTTAATCTAACAGCTTCACTATTTGTAGTGGTGCTACTGATCAACACTGCTGAGAGCTGCGACTGACACAGGTTAGAGGAGATTAGAGGAGCTTCACTGGCACAGTAAAATGAAGCTGTATACTGCCAAAGCAAGTTAAAATGTATACACATACACATAAATTTACATAAATATATTAGATATACACACATTTCTAGATGTTGCCGCTGTTATTAGCACTAAAGCATCATCTTAAGCTGTTTCTAAGCAAGATGAAAACTAACTGAAGGTCTTTAAATGAGAATCTCAGCTGACACAGTGGGATTCAAACAGTGTTTATGAGTCATGTCAAATGACAATTCAATGTAAACAATCATACCAATATAGTATTTAAGAAAAAAAAGAGAGAATGCTGGAGTCGGACTGCAGAGTCACCATGTCTCTCTATGACCCTCTTCTCATCACTCTCTGTCAAAAATGACATTCATAGCACTAATCAACAGTGGCCTTATCTACCATAGCCAGATGCCACATGTACCACACATGTGTGTGTGTATGTTTTAATCCCCCATCAAATGAGAAGATAGCTAGAGAGAGAACGTCTTTGTGCAGTAGATTTCAGCAGTAGATTATCAGCAGGACTTTCTAACAATCTCTCTGTGTGAAGGTTTACTCCTCTGCAACTCTCTTATTAGATTAGCTGTCTATTACCTTTAGCACTAAACACACACTAAGCCACAGTGCACAGCCACATGTTCACATTCAAACAGGTTTTAAAAATTTAAAATGATCCGGAAATGGAATTGCAGTTTTTGTTTTAGTATATTTTAAAATGTAATTTAATCCTGTGATGGCAAGGCTGAATTTTCAGCAGCCATTACTGACCCCAAACTCTTGAACAGTAGTGCGATGCTTTTTAGGGAATGGGAGGTTCTGGGGCACAGTGGAGGTTGGATGAGCTCCTCTGCAACTTCAAGGTGCACTGTTTTCATCCTAAGCTAACTAATTACAGTCCGTTAATTAGTTCCATACACCTGATGGTATGGCCCCACTAAGGCCAGTGAGTAATTAAAGCTCAAATGACAGTAATGAAGTGTGTTATTGGCCCTTAAATAGCCCAGATACAGAGGAAAGACCCTAATTCAACTAAACCACACTTAACCAGATCTATCTCACCCATCTCCATAGACGTAGATTTTTCTGTGAATTAATACTGTGGCAACAAAAAACTACATACACAACATACATAAAAGCACATTTAAATCATATTGTATGAAAACCATGTTTTTATATTTGGTCAATTTAAGGGTTATGATTAATTGGATCACTATCTAATTGGCTACACATTCCACTCATACTTGGCCCCATATAAATCTTGGTCTTTTCATGATCAGATAGCTATTTTATCAGTAGAATGCACAACCAAGTGTAAATACCCCCTTGCAGTTGATGAACAGCTACTGATCCAGTTGCTTGAGTTTTTCAATTACAGCACATCTCAGTGTTAGAGTTGCATTTAGTGGAGTTTTACCATCAGGACGACAGATGCTTCCTTTAATGGCTATTATCATATTCATTCAATTTCTACAATGACAGGTCATTCTCAGCTTTAAGGACGCAGCACAGCAATTTGCATTGTAGAGAATTATTTCACCTTTTTTTCTTGGTCTCCATCTGTTTCTCATTTCTCATATCAAAGTTGTACAGAGTTTTTACCTGTTCTTTTTTATAACATGCTGTGGATGACTAACCACTAACCCACTGATATGCATGGGATGATATGCATTCACATTTGTAGACTCCACGGGTATTCACATGACCATGCAATCACAATGACATCCAATCACAGTGTGAATGCCCAGTCTGCACCACAGGTTCTAAGTGAGTACAATTTCTATTCCTGTCTTTCTGATGTCTAGCGCTCATCATACCAATGAGCTTCTAAATGAAAATACAAACAATGTGTTATTTGAACTTCTTCTAAAGCAATACAAATATGGACAATCAAGAAGAGGTTTTTCTGCATCAGAAACATTACAGAAGCATTAAATGGTATTCACAGTGCTTGTTAACTCTACTCTAAAAGTATTTTTTTACTGATTTAAGAATGATAAAATCACAGTTTCCACAAAAAAAAACATTAAGCACCTCAACTGTTTTCAATATTGAAAATAAGAAATGTTTCTTGAGCACCAAATCAGCATATTAGAATAATTTCACACTGACAACTGGAGCAATGGCTGCTGAAAATTCAGCTTTACATTTTAAATCTTTTAATAAGCATATTAAATAAATCTAATTATTAATATACATTTTCAAAAATATAATGTTCTTTATAAATTGTTATAATATTTCACATATTAGTTCATGTTACTGTTTTACTGTTTTAATCAAATAAATGCAGCCTTGGTTAGCATAAGAGACTTCTGTCAAAAACATTAAAAAAAATTTGAATGGTAGTATAGATTTATTAAATATCTGTGTTGTTTTTTGCAACAGAAAAAGTATCCACCTACATACCTTTTGCTCTTCACATCCTCAATGCATGCCAGGAATAGAAAGTCACAGTAAAGATTGGATGAGTAAACTTCTCAAAAGCACTTTCTGACTTTTATTGTTTATCCATTTCTACATGTGAAGCCGTACTTGACGTCAAATACTCAGCTATTCTTAGCCCGAGAGGTGCCTGGCATTTCACACTCTATTCAAAGCCAAATGGAAATGCTTTATATTCTGAAAGTTTCACTTCACAGGCATAACGACAAAACTAGAGCCACCCAGCATCTCTAGTAGCGGAGAATTGTCTGAGCCCTCATTTATTTCTGCGGCAGAGTTAGATTTCTGATCCCAGGAAAACCTGCTTTATTAGCTTTAGTTTAATGGTACATTTTACCTTACATGACTAAACACTAAAAAAAAAACTGGCTGAACTCCATGAGCATCCTTACATCACACTGGACTCTGCATTGCAGAAATTCATGAATTCACTATAGAAGGAGAAGGGCAGGGTGCATTAGGCAGCATGCCAAAGGTGTTGCCACAGAAAGGAATTACGTCCCCTAAAAGGGGCATTTAGTGTTCATTTGGCAAGACTAGATCAAAATTCCTGCTCTAACAGTCCTGGCAAGCCACACTGACCCTTAATATGAGTGCCCGGTAAAATGCTCACAATCCATCCCCCCTCTCTCATCAAGAGCAATGCTCCATGAAAGCTGAAAGGGTGCTGATGGAGTGTCCTCAGTTACCTGCCCAGGTGCTATCAACACAGGCCTGCCTCAGGTGACCCTGGGGTCAGACACACTAATTACAGTGCTGCTGGGTTAGCACACATCAAGGAGCTCCTACAAAAGGAAGCCATCATAAAAAAGTTCAATGTTAACAAACCGCCAACTGTTTAACAAAATATGGCATATTGTGTTGACTTCTTACTAATGAAATGCTTTTTGATGGTGACAGCTACAGTCAAAACATTGAATCAGTTCTACCTCATCATATCCAACTCCTGTTGCACTCATTCACCTTGGTTTGGCCCCGAGTTGACCTCTCTCTCCTAGAAGACTGGCTCTGCTAAAAGAATCCTACAGAATCATATGTCAGTTCAAAATCTACAGCTGGTCAAATGCATAGACATGGTGCTGCACAAAGTGATAGTTCAGCATAAAAATCAAAAAATGTCATAATTTATTCATATTTTTAAAACCTTTTTTTTTTTGTCCAAACAACGAAAGTCAGCCTACTGTTTTTTTTGTTTTGTTTTGTTTTTGTTTTTCAGGACCTATAGGCCTAACCATTGTTTGGATAAAATTAAACATTCTTCAAAATATTTTCTTTTGTGTTCCACAGAAAAATTTAAGTCATACAGGTTTAGAACATCATGAATGAGAAAAAAAAAATTCAGAATTGTCCCTCATACGTTTTCTGAATCAAGAGGCTCATTTTACTGCAAAGCCATTCATTAAAAGTTGAACTGACCTGCCAAAATCAGTTACCTCATCAAAACATACATTAAACACACGTTTAACTCAACAACCTTCCAAACTGTAGCATGATTAAAAGTAAAATAAGAAACTTAGGATGATTTGTCATTGGCATTGTTGTCGAGATGGCTACATTCCCATACTAGTTTAAGATTAACATAATGCTGATTTCTTAGTAATGGATGAATAGTCACATAATGATAGATGATTAGGCAAAAGAGTCCCTCTTTATTCAACCTACATACTTTCTCCTTTGATCTTCCAATTAAGCTGGTTAGTCTGTTCCAGAAATGAGTTCTTTGGTTGAGATCTCACTCTTTCATCATGGCTTAGCGCCCATCCCTTTTATGACACATGTGTTCTTGGCAACAGATAAATCCACAGTTCATTGATATTTCAAGTCTACATAACTAGTGGAGTTCTGGAGCTTCCTCTGGCATCATTATGGTAATACAATACACATACTAATTGGGATGCGATGAAAGTCAGAACATTTACCTAATTCTCTCAACAGCTTTTTAAATCCTTTATTTCAAGGAAAGATCAAAATATGTCCATATAAATCATTTGTTCTGGATGGGAACTGGAGGAAGTTAGTTCAATGGGCCAGTGAAACAGATGCTATTCGTTTGCATTGGGCTTCTGTGCGGCGGTAACTGAATCATTTGGAAACTAGCTAAATATCTAGCAATTCCTGCTAGTGATTCCTGGAAACATGGAAATTGGTTTTTATTACAAAACATCAGTGAACTTAAGTAAAATGAACAAGCAACAATTTGTCAGTTTATATATATAAATGTTGAATCCACACACAAAGTTCATCATAGAGTTCAAATCACAAATCCAACACTAGTAATCCATAAACAGGCAACAAGCAACCGTGACAATATGGGTTATTAAGAAATCAAACTTAATTAATGAATTAACTACCTACTAAACGCAGAAATACCAAAAAGGAAAGAGTCAGAGTTTGCACAACAGCTCAGTTCAGTCCGTGATGTACAGAGACTGACTAGTATACAGCTCAACCTTCCAACACTGCTCATTGATTACAATGTTCTACTTCATCAATCAGTTTCCACTCCTTTCCACATGCTGGGACTGTGAATGTGCAATAAAATGGTCCACAATCTTAAGGCAAGCTCTTCCAGTACTTCAAATGAATACAAATGTTGGAGAGAATTTCAAACTGGTTTTGACCATATACTCTTAAAAATAAAGGTGCTTCATTCACGATGCCAGAAAAACCCTTTTTGTCTACATGTTTCCATAAAGAATCTTTAACATCTGAAGAACCTTTCAGTTTCACAAAAGGTTCTTTGTGGTGAAAGAAGGTTCTTCAGATTATGAAAAGTTAAGGAAGAGATGGTTCTTTAAAGAACCTTTGACTGAATGGTTCTTTGTGGAGCCAAAAATGGTTCTTCTATGGCATCGCTTGAAGAACCTTTTGAAGCACCTTTATTTTTAAGAGTTTAGGTCAAGTTAAAAATCAAGGGTTAAAATCAAATTTAATAAAAATTATTCATTACAGACATACAAACATGCATACATACAACATGTTCACACTTATTTCTAACGGAACAGAAGTCACTTCTTCTCTTAGAGGAGCACAGAAGGTCAGAGCTGAAATTTTGTGAGAAACATAACGGCCTATGGGTGACCCAGCTCTGTGATTGGCTTTGTCCCAAATCCAAGGTGGGGTCACGGGTCATGGGCTCGTACATCAGACTGTAACCGCAGCGATGTGGTAAACCGTGGGGAATTTGATTACACGAGCACTCAGCTCCACTTAAGACTTGGAACATCACCGTGATCATGGGATCAGGGTGGGGAAAAAGAAGAGGAAGATTGAAAGGAGATTACAGCCAACGCGGTGCAGCAACACAGAACGAGATTTTCTGTAAATTCCACTGCCTGAAGGAATAAAATAAGTGGAAAAAAAGAATCTTTCAGGATTTTTGTGGTTCTCCCCAGACTGTTGTAACAAAATGGAGAGAAGGAGCTGAAAAGAAAATAAGAAAGAGAAAAGGGCAGAGAAAAATGAGAAATGGGAGAGTGGAGGAAGAATCTTTGAGTCTGTGTGTGAATGGGAATGAAAAATAGAATGGCTCCAGGGAAAGAGGATGTCTCAGTCATTTGTCCAGCCCAGAAAATGACTGAGGTCAAGATTCAGTCAGAACACCAGACACCAGTGCCTAAAATATAAAAGCCTGGAGAACAGGAAAATATGGCTGGAAAATGGGGGGAAAAAAAAGAGAGAGAGAATGGGGAGATTTCGCTAAAAAAACAATAAAACATAAAAGACAATTAGACACAGAGATACACTAAGATAAATAAAAGAAAAGGAAAGAGAAAAAGAAACAAACAGCCAGAAAGAACAAGCTAAGAGAAAGAGAAAAAATGTCTCCCTGTGCTGCTGCAGGGGGAATCAGTCAGGCGAAGACAACAATATAGAAAGCTGAGGGCCTTTGTCCAGCTTCTACCAGACGAGGAAAGAAAGGAGCCTTGAGCAGCACACACACGCACACACACACACACACACACACACACACACACACACACACACACACAGGAGTGCAGGATTCTTGATTCCTGACTCTTTTCTGTATGTAGATATTTTAAGCTTCTGTAGTATGGTTGATTCTGTAGCAGTAAAGTTTCCTACTGATGTCATTTAGCTTTTTGCTGAAATGAATATGACTTTTTATTATAATATATAATTATGCAAATATATACACATTGTTTTTAAATATATATTGTGAGTAATAGTTGATAATAATTTGATTATCATTAACTCATAAATAATATTAAGCAGTAATTAAAATGAAACTACCCATTTTTATCCTTTTTTATTATTGTTTTGTTTCATTAAGTAATGGTTATGATTAACTAATAATATATATTTACTACTTAATGAAACAATAATAAAATAATAATAAAAAAATCTAAGCGTGTTCTGTTCAGGTAGATTCATGTAGAAAAACCCTTAGGCCTGGTTTCAAAGACAGGGCTTAGATTAAGCCAGGATTAGGCCATAGTTCAATTAAGACATTTAAGTAGTTTTTATAAATGTGCGTTAAAGTCCTTAAATTGAAATTTACATTTGCGTTTTTCATATTCGTCATCCTAAAAATTCGTCACGAACCTTGCACACTGAGTCCGGTGCATATTAATGAATCTGCTGCGAAATAAATTCACAAAACAATACAAAATGGAATCTTCAAGTAGTGAGGATGATTTTGTTGTCCTCTCTCTTCTTAAAAAGAGAAAAATTATATTATATAATATAATATTGGGTCAATCCAATCCTGAGATTGCGTAGAGAGGAAGGAGAGTTCCACCTACTTATCAAGGAGCTGTGGGATTGTCCTGAGCGAATGAAAGTTTACTTCAGGATGTCAGTGGCTCAGTTTGATGCTTTGCTAGTGATACTGGAGCCACATGTTAAAATCTGTCTTTACATTCCGCCTCTTTGTATTCCGCACTTTGTTTGTCATACAGTGCTTTGTTGTGCTTGCTACTGATGCAAAAAAAGCAGGAAATTGAACCTGATCCGAATTTATTTATGACGGACGAAAGTTTCGGAGGCAGTGTGTAACATGATTGACAAAATGTGAGGTCGTATTACTTTTTTAACGTGCGAAAAATTCGGACTCAGTGTGCAAGGGCCTTTAGTAAAAAAAATTTTGCTGTGCATCTTAAGATCAGTCAGTGCAAGTTTCTTTCACCTGAAATAGCTCAGACATGCATTTTAATCTGGGACTAGGTTTAAGTCTTACCGGGGGATAATGTAGTAAGATTTTATCAGACATGATCAGTCATATCTTTAGTTAAAAACTGTTTCTGTGTCTTTAGTTTGAATGTTTTTATGATTTCTACTGATTCCACTGATAGTTACCATTTATTAGTTCTGACATGATCATCCCAGTGCGAGTAAGAATGAGCAAGTTTTTCCTTTCTGTCTCTTTCAAATAAGTCAGTTTAGTGTACACTCACATATCTCTATCACTGAGGTCTGAACAGAAATATAACATTACAGAGGTCCTGCTTTGGGCCACACAATAACCCTCTCCTAGGTCATTCTGCTACATTTCATTATCAGACAAGCACAGCTCTTTGTGCAGCTCTCTTTCACAGGTAAAACTGGTTCTGCTGTCAATGGCTGAGAAACATGCTGAGCTACATTTCACTGTCTGAAGTATCAAAGAAGACTAATCTCTAAAATATGAGAGAAAAACACCAAACTAAAGCCAGATAACCAGCCCTGTCAGTTCTAAACTCATACAAATCATAAACATCAGTTCCTAAGCTCCAGTGTAATAACACAAAATGTTTGTTTACACAATCCTTGTATTTGAGATTTGCAAAAGTCTAAATGCTGGGGCTGATCAGTTTTAAGCGAGAAGGTGAAAATGTTAATTACTACATGTTGTATACAATAAATATTTACCACCACAGATGGTATTACAGATGAAATGAATCAGTGACCACAACAGAAGTCATGAGGAAATGGAGGACACTAACAGCTCTACTCTTTTGAACCAGATCACTTTTCTTTGTTCCCATGACAAAACAATGCACACCTGACATAATATTTGACATGTACATGTTTGCTATGTCACATAGATAAAACACTTTAAAATTTATCTGTATTCTGGAGGCCTGAACTATAAAACTGTCAAAGGGATTTTAATTTAGCTCCTGCTGTATTTGGAGGGCAAGACCAATGTGTGTGACTGCTTTTACATTAAGTTCAAAGCACAAGGATGAAGTTCAGCACACACTTTATTAAAAGTGAAGTTAACAACAGTAGCTTTGGAGTATTGTGGCTTTCAAGAGGCTATGATTCATTAGTTTGATGACAAAAATATGCACAACTTCAAAACACTTCAAAAGAAGTTTTTAAACTGTCTAAAAGCTTAAAAAAAACCCACAGAAAATACAAAAATAAATAAATACAAAATTCTCTGAAAACTTTAAGCATCTTCTAAGAGTCTAAAATTGATCCTTAATCCCTAAAGCACTGCCACTACAGCCATACACATGCATGATCATAACTATGCCTACTTTAGAAATTATTTTTTTAAACTAGAAGATGTGTTATTCTTATATTCTGTATTGTTAGTGGTAGAGCTTTAATTTTAGCTTTTAGACATCTTAAAACTCAGAAAAAATGCATATTTCCCAAAATACAATGTTTGTGACCATCTTGTGCCATCAGAGTTGCATTTTTTTAAGATGCTGTTTCAAAGTACCAAAATGATTCCACTCATATTCCATTCATTATCCCAATTTTATTGCATTCCGTTGCAGTCTGTCTAGCTGTTTTTGAATGCAAGAATGTGCCTTACACAAAGTTACCCCTAAGAATTCAGATCTGATTGAAAACAGCCTAATTATACAAGGTTTCCTTAAGATAGAGTAGTCGATTAGTCGTTCAGGTAACCCATCGACTAAATGATTTTGAAAATACATACTCTTGCATACCTCATTTAATGTTAGATTTGACTCTGGTCAAATTTAACCAGAGCAGAAAAGATAGATCTCAAAACATTCACTAGTGAACCAAGCGCCACTGTAACAGGAAAACCCCCTCAAGGGAGAGAAAGTCAGCGAGAGAGAATCTTGTCCTTCTTTTCCGTTGATTGAATTACTCATGTCATATTCCCTGTCAGCTCTGTGTGTTGTAGCTATCTATAAATGGGTCTGCTGTAGAGAGAAGAGAGAGAGGCAGTGGATCTGTGACAAGCAGCCCTCTTTACCACAACCCAACAACTGATCAAGACAAGAGATTATACAACCAAACCCAAAAGCCTCCCTTTCAGTCATACTCAATCTGAGCGGAGTTTTACAAATCCAGAGGAAGCGAGCACTGAATTCAAACCAAGAGAAGCAGACACAGACAAAGGACAAAAGAGAGAGAGAAGTTCTCAAGAACTCTGTCTGTCTCTTTCTTTCTCTCTCTCTCTCTCTTTCTCTCTCTCTATATATT
Source organism: Spinibarbus caldwelli (assembly GCA_039654775.1). Lineage (NCBI taxonomy): Eukaryota > Metazoa > Chordata > Actinopteri > Cypriniformes > Cyprinidae > Spinibarbus > Spinibarbus caldwelli. The sequence continues at coordinate 22,157,759 of CM077221.1, read as the reverse complement.
ATGCTGTGTTAATATGAAAGAATATATATATATATATATATATATATATATATATATATATATATATATATATATATATATATATATATATATATATATACACATACATACATACATACATACATACAATAATAACATGATAAACCGTGCTGGGTAGTAACTGATTACATGTAATCTGGATTACATAATCAGATTCCAAAAATTAAGTACCTGTAATTAGATTATATTACATTTTAAAATACATGTAATCAGACTACAGTTACTTTTTTATTGATTACATATTATTCACACAATAGCAACAAATTATTATTATTATTATTAATTCAATTAAAATCACAAACCCCAGTTTGGAAAACCTTGATGTATGGTAATGTTTAATGCACTTCATGTTGTTAATAAAAACAAATAAAATATTCTTTCTCTTTGTATTATTATATCAATATGGAACAAAATTGTATTATTTAGATCAATGTGATAAACCAGTTAGGTCAAAAGTAATCTAAAAGTAATCAAAAAGTAGTCCGATTATATTACCAGAAATGTTTAATGTAATGGCTTACATTACTAACTACAATTTTTGTCATGTAATTTGGAATCAGTGACAGATTACAATTTGTAAGTAATCTACCCAGTTCTGATGATAAATGATAATGTTATGATCAATGCTATTGATAAATATTTAATAAAAAGTGTGATATTATGAGCACTCAAAAGATAACAGATTACAGACATGCATTGAGGAAAAAATTAAATAAAATGGTAATTGTTTATATCTTGCAATCTTGGACTTTCTCACAATTTTTCTCAGAATTGGGGGTTCATATCTTGCAATTCTGCATTTATATCTCACAAAAAGTCCTAATTGTGAAATATAAACTCAGAATTGCGAGAAAAAAAGTCAGAATTGTTTATGAAAAGTTCCAATTACCTTTTTATTTTTATTCTGTAGATGAAACAAGCCTCCATAGAGGACAGACAGAAATAGCAGACACATATATGGAGGATATGGAGTGAAGCTGCGTTTGGTGGATTTGAGGGGGCAGGACTATGGGATTCACTTCACAGGCAGACAGAGAGAGTGTGACTCATATAGTCCATCAGATTCTCACATACACACAAAACAATTAGATCTGTGGGAAATTATATTTAACTTTTCACAACATACAATGGTAACAGCTAAATGTGCAAAGACACACATATGACAGCACATTTCAATAGGCAACACTAAGTCTTGACAACAAGAGCCATATGGCTGTGATATTATGGTGCATAGTGGTATATGGCACAACGGTGTGTGTGTGTATGTGTGTGTTCCAGGGTCTTGACCTCTCTGTGCAAGCAGCTGGTCATGGGTATTTTTCCCACTATCCTGCTCTGTGTGTAACACACTCAGTATGATGAACAACCAGATAGATTATGCATATCAAAGTCACTCACATATTCATAGGGAAATACAATTTTTTCCTGCCTATAATACAAAACCCCACATGAGTCTGCAAAATACAATAGATTGGATCTTAAATTAAAATGTGCTCAAAGATACAACACTGGACAATAGATTTTAGTGAAGCGGAAAGAACTAAAAGATTCATTATAGCGAATCTACTTTTTCTTTACATTAGCATCAGGTTATAGAAACTAATAACAGAGCTGCTTCTTACTGTGGAAAAAAACATTTAAGTCTGTAAATCTGCAGTTATATGTAATCTGTCGCTATGGACAACACACCCACACACATCACTATACTCACACCACAATATAGCTCCTCTAATATACACACACACCAGAGAGGAATGAATTACACTGTTTGACAAAATACAATTACTATTACAGGTTTAGTGTGTTTGAAAAGCTACAATGCTTGGAAATTCTATGCCTATATATTAAAATATTTAATCTCACAGAGAGCTGAACAGGTTTTCCAGGGAGAGTTTTGAAAAGTGTAACACTGAAAACAGAATGATAATTATCTTCTTTCTTATGGCAGAAAACAAACCTTTATCTGCATGTTAGTCAGTGCTAGTGTTCAGAACAATTCAAATTTATCGTCTCAGCCTCAGACGGCACACCCACAGTTTGTTCATGAACGTCTGATATTGCACACAAAACTGGCAGGCATTTTCTCGATCTGGAAAGCTCTAATCTGATTGGCTGGCTTCTACCCAATTTTACGGCAGTTAGGGTTCACCAGACCTCCTGAAAACAAAGTCAGGATTACAAAAGACACCAGGCTGACAGAGCGAAGAAAAACAATCCTTCGGATTTACCCAGATTTGCCAGGTTATTGGCAAAAGATCTTTGCAAGATATTCACAGTTTTGTTCTACTTAGTTCATAATACTTAATTCATAGTTTTTTGTACTTTTGGAAATGTGATGAAACATAAATATGATAGCATGTAGAAAATAGAAGTATTTGCACGGCTTTAGTAATTTATATTTATATTATAAATACTGTATGTGTATATTTACATCTTCGTATCATCTAAATGTTTCTCAAGTTTAGCTCAAGTTATACCAGTCAGATGATAACGGACATAATGATGATTATGATTATAGCTCTAATTACATAACTGTGCCCCGTAGGCAGACAGATAACAACTAAATGATTCCATTTAGCTTATGCTAATTGCATAGACCTTAAAACTCTATATACTCATCAAACCTTCCACAGAGATACTGTTTGTCCTTCAAAAGAGAGTAAATAAATGGAGAGTGTGGCAAATGCATCATGGGAGTTCAGCAGTCATTGTCTGCTTCACAATGGCAGTGTATTGTCATTTCCTAAAGATCAACACTCTTCCTATAGCCTTGCTGGGTTTGAGACTGTACGTTAGGGAGCAGATATAATGTCTCTGTTCCCATGTAGCCAGTGTTAGGGCACTGAAAGTTTTTGAATAAAAGTGACTGAAAGAACAATATTTAAATCTTGAACACAATTAATTGCAAGCTCAATAACTGAAAAAGCATACTGTTGAAAAGATACACCCCAGGAAAAGTCCATAAAAATGTGGCCCAGTTTGCTGTGTTAATATGAAAGAATTGTATTTGAAATAATTGTATTGGGTTTTTTATTTTTTTTTTTATTTTATTTTATTTTTTTTTTTTTAAAGAGTTGAAGCAAATGTCTGTAGACTTAACAGAAAAATAATTTTCTGCAGGATATTATCCATTTTTCTACAGATTTCTTTCTGACAGCGTTCTATTTTCAATAAAAAAAAAAAGTGCATGAAAAATGAGGTTCAATGTCAAATTACCGGAAGCTTCAATCATGACAGTCTTTGCTTCCAGAAAAAAAAAAAGAAAGAAAAATTTTCCTCCAGTTATTATATAACAGCTAGAATATTCCAGATGAAACCTGGACATGATTAAGAGAACTTCAGAATGGAAAAGAAGCTGCAAAGATTGTGTTTTGGTGTCCTTTGGGGGTCAATTTGGTATTCATGCATAATTCTTTACAGTACTCCCATTTCATATCCAGACAGTAGGCAATAAATCAGGCATGCAGTCTATATTCAATTTATATTACTATTTAAAATGACCAAGATTAAAAAAATATGAGGTGTATATAGTGACTGACATTCCATGGGTGAATTTTTATTGCCATCCTGGCTGACCTGAACGATCCCAATAACTATCTGAGTGCCTCTGTAATTAAAATTGATAGCGCTCATAGAGCCTTCATCATGGTACTTGTCAGTCCTGCTGAAAATTACATATGAAAGACATCATCCTTTATATTTGTGTGTGTATGAGCTGAAGGTTAGAGAGAAGAGGACAGAGAGTCATTAGGCACTACGTACAGACTTCATTAAGGCACAGTCACGCTGATTAAGAGAGAGTGAGAAAGAGAGAGAAGAGAGAATGTATACAGGATTCATCATGAAACAGATCCACTCTAACACTGAAAACATGCTTCAGTAACATCATACCAATTATTTCATTCTCACTGTAATTTTCCTTACATGGTCCATTTAGGGTTTAAGAGACTAAAGCAATAAAGATGTCTTATTACCAGAAGTTCACTGCAGCCTACAGATAAAGCTGTGCTATTAGAACAATGCCGTGGCAGATGTATCAACATGCTTTCTGACTAAAGCAACACACAACTTTTGAATTCTCACAGATCTATTAGTGCACAAACTGTTCATGCAAGGAAAAAATGAAAGAATGAATGATTGCCACTGCAGCTGACAAAGAAAGTACAAAAATGACCTTGGCTCTAAAACTTTTCTGTTTACTAGAAGTGTATTTTTCTCTCATATAGCTTGTTCAGCATCACTGAATTCATATTTTACAGAATACTAGAAATCTTATTCTTCAAAACTGTCTTTATAACTCTCAAACTTTCTCAAGCCCTGTTTTTTCTACCCTTTCTACACACTGTAATCCCACTTAACTGTTTGTCCAACCTTAAGCAAAAAAGATGTTAAGGTGAACCACTGGAAAAAACATAGGACTTACTTTGAAACCATTTTTAGTCTGAAACTGCTAGTAAACTTTGAAAATAATTACGAAGAAACAGCAAGTAAGTAATTTAATTTAAACATGAAGTAGATTGAAGTAAACACTGAAGTAGAATTAACATTGAAGTAGAAAGACCAAAATAGTATTTTCTTGTAAAACATACTCCAGTAATCTTTGTTTAATTTTTAACTCTAAAAAATATTTTTTTTTTTACAGTGTATGTGTGCAATCAACATGAGTAACTGCATAACGTAGCACAAACTGATCAGGAGATGTGTATATGGCCAAATATACAGAACAAGCAGATGAAAATATTTTAACCACTATAGCCAACAAACCAACTAATTTGAACTTTTCCTTGTTTTAGACATAATGCTTCATTTCAGAAACAATGTTGTCATCAAGCCAATAAGTATAACAGTTATCTCTATTTCTTTGAATCTATATCTGCAAGCTTTTCCTGTCACAAACAGCTATACTAACACCAGCTGTATTCACCTCAAAACAACAGGCATCATTTGTTCTGATACTTTTCAATTTTGTGTGACTGCTGACAACAAAAGGCTGGCGTTCTTGTGAATTTGTATTTTATTAACCCTTCTGGACAGTAGATAGATCAGGTTAATCATCTGTTATTTCATGGCTCTGAGAAACATTTTGAACACACAATCTGACTGTCGCTTATCAGCGAGGTATCATCACTTCTGTATTCCAAGCTAATTTAGTTCTCACCCACTGTACTATTTTCTCTCTGTATTCTTCCGTGGTTTCATACACTGCACAGCGTAATGATGAAATGACTGAAATCTACAGACATGAATTCCCTCAGGCTAGTATGACCTGGCAGAAGCAGGACGAATTCTCAGTCAAAGATACAGATCTAGACTGATGAACATATCTGTCATCAACAACTACTGTCATTCACAGCTGTAGGTTTAATGAGTCCATAGTTGTGGGGTTTATTAAAGGAAGAGTTCTCCAAAAAAATGAAAGCTTTGTCATCATTTTCTCACCCCGTGTTGTTCTAATCCCCAATGTTGTTTTCTTTCTTTTGTGAAATATGAAAGAAGATCATAGGCAGAATGTCTGAGCTGCTTTCCATACAAGAAGGATTTGAGAGCTCCCATCTAGTGAAGATTATCAGTAAATGATGGCTTAAATTTCAGTCTGTTCCACACACAAAGTTATCAAATAGCTTCAGACTTGGGCTCGGCCTAAAGTGCATACATCAAATGAACTATTTTTATGATATCTTTATGGTGCTTTATGGGAAATGGGATTTTCTGAGGTTGAGGTTTTCTGAGCTACTGCATATTTTAGTAGTTTGTTAATCAGCACAGTTCTGTGACGTGAAATGTAAAAAAAGAGATAATGTTTAGGAGTGTAGAAATGCATCAATTTCAGAATGAAAATTCATTGCCTTAATTACAGAATTATATTTATTCAGTAGGTCCACTTACTGTCTGCATGCTGAAACCCATTGGTAAGTACAAAAGTACCTGTTATACATTCTACATGTGTCACATTTCTAAGCCAAAATAAAATACTTGAGCTCATGAATGGAAATGAATCAGCTGGTCAGATCCGCTCTGATATGGGACTCGCAGACAACCACTTGAATCACACAAAACATTACTATCTCTACATTTAAGATTTTATTTTCTCAAACTAACATTGAACTAACATATACCAAAACACAAGCAGAACCTCTGTCTACACAGAAATCTCATGTTAATATCTTTCTTCCTCTTATTTGCTCATCTAATTAATCTGATATCAAACACGGATTATGTCTACTTTTATTACAACTGTAGATAATATTGTAAATTGTTTAAATATGTATAAATCAAAGCTAATATAATGTATAAATGCATCAATTTCAAATAAAAATGTATTCCCTTTAATGCAGAATTACACTTACTCCATGGTTGACTTACTGTCAAAACATCAGATTCATCATGTTTCTCACAAATACCTTGAAATGTTATGTTTCAACCATGGATGTTGATCTGAGAGCCCAGAATTACATAACACTCTATAATAATCAACATCTTAGGCTGTTTACCTTATGCATCAATATTCACGTGCCAGAGGTTCAGAGTATCAGTCCAATCACTTTCGTTTCACCTATTTCAACATTTCACCTATATCTTATTTTGTTTTTTGTGGAAGAAAGGAAATCATAAAACACTAGGGGTGAGTAAATGATGTCAACATTTTTAACTATGGCTAACTAGTCCTTCAAAAACACGACTGGAGGAGCAATATGACATATGCAAGGCCAATGAATAAAACACATTCTGCATGCTGCACATGAACCCTCCGCCTGAGCTGTCCCTCCAGATTCTGATGAGGTCTCCCAGGAAACAAAGGAAGAAATCCTCACTGGGAGCGCAAGGAAAAGGGACCACAAGTAAGCCTCTAATAAGTTGGGCTAATAGAAGTGGAGAAACTGAAGTCTCAGTGCTGAAAAGAGCAAAACCACCAATGGCATGCCAGTAATTAGTACTGATATTTGAAAGAAGATTGGAATTGGAAAACTGGATTTGGAAAGGCTTTAAAAAATGTGGACGGAAAACACTTTTGTCCACTCTGCCACATGTTTGCAAGCCAAATTTGACTCATTGCAAAACAGAAACAACTAGGGAATATTGATTCAGACAGACAAGACATGTGCTAACAATTCTGCCCATGCAATAGGAGGGGCCAAATTAACTATCTGTTAAGTATATGAACCATCAATGAATGCCTATTTCATGAAGTAAGCCTTCAGGAGAATGTGACAAAGACAGAGAAAATTTGCAGACATGCTATGTATATTAATAGCAACTTGTTTTTATACTCTATTCCCAGTTTACATGCAAAGCGAGACATATTTTCATTAACCATTTGCCAGGGACTACCTTAAACGGCTCGTCCATCTTTTGCGCTTGGACACATATTTTGGTGAACTGAAAAAGGGATGGTTTGTGTTTGTTTCTATATGTACAGATGATCTACTATATAAAGCGTATGGCCATTTAATTTACAAAACGCAAAAATTATGAACAGTACCACATCATAACATTTATAAGACAAGTATTTGATCAGTTTTAGAGAGCCAAATTCTGATGATCCGGTGTATAAGAGTTTATCTCTGTCGTGCAATTTATGAGTAGATTAGAATCTCTAATTTATTACAGATCCCCCTTAAAACTTTAAAACTGGAAAACCTACTGGTTTTGGAAAACAAGAAAATGATGACTAAGGGGAGAAGCGCACATGGTGGTGGCGTCTCTGGACTGCCTTGGAAATGTCAATGAGCCATGTGTCTTTCATTTTATCAGATTTGCTAATAGTATGAAGGCAAGAGAACAACATGCACACACTCTGGGCTAAATGAGACTGTTAGCAATCTTTCTACCATTGCTTCCTTGGACTCCTTTTCTATCTATCTCCATTCTAAATATCAATACCATCTGTCTGTCTATTTATCTATCTCTGACTTCCTCAAATGCAGTATCTTAGTTTTCTGTGTCATTTTTCCCTGCTCTCTCTCTGTCTTAACTAAACACAGCTATCAGCAGGCAAACAGATGGATGGTTCCTGACAACGCTGCAAACACAAACAACAGCAGAGACTGCTACTAAATACCAGATAGATGACTATATCTCCTCATATTTACGGAAAAGAGATTTGTCGTCAGAAGTGCAGGAGGGCAAAATAAATGAATCAAGATGGTCGCACTCCCCAGAGAAAGTGAGGCAGAACAAAAGAGGTAGAACGGAAAACACAAAGAGCACCCGTTCAGCACATTAAAAGGCTCTGAATTACGTCAGGAGTCTAGTACCATTCTCCAGGACTAGAGTCTAGGTACTGGAATAATGATGGATTATTCTTCCTTTGTTTTGAGTCTATTCTGCACATCACTTAAAGCACAGGATGTATTTGCCTCTGTCTAAAGGTTGGGCTATAACAGAAATGCCCATTAATTATAAACCTCTGTTTATATTCATACAGCAATTTCTTGAAGCATCGTGACATTCTGATATCTTTCATCCTCTTATTTGCTCATTTAATTAAACTGATATCGAACATGGATTCCGCATGCTCCTATTACAACAGCAGATGATAACATAAATAATTTAAATGTGTACACATGGCTGTGCTGGACTGGCTTTGCATTATTTTCATACAGGTCAATACGGTGAATTTATGCAAAAACAACTCACTTCTGCAGTTATGTCACAGGTTGAAGACAATTTCAAGAAGACTATCCTATAAACAGTCTCACAGTACCACACTCTCACAATAGAGAATGCTTGTAACATGTCGTCAGTTCCTTCTGGTGTCATCTTTCCCACATGGCACTGTGGTCAATCTATTTTGAACAATCCCTAAATGCCAAAGTAACCCTGTTGTGAATGGAAATCTGGAGAAGACATGAAATAAAAGGCAGAAATCTTCAAGAATGTCTGTGCTTCTGGTAAAATCCTGATGCAGTCTGTCAGCAAACCTGACAAATGACCATATGCAGCTGTATCACATTGCTTGTTGATCTCTGTGCATCTATTCTATCCACTGTGTGTCTGTCAGTTGCAGTGTTATTTTAGTATAAATGACATACCGTTATCGCTTTTGTTGATATTTATTTTAATTAGACATTATTTTTAGTTTTTAATGTCTATGTATAGTTTTTATTAACTTTTAGTTTAAGTTATTTTTATATTTTATTTCAATGTTTATTTCATATTTTATATGGTTTTAGTTTCAGTTAACAGTAATAAGTAATAAGTTGGCTGCTCAGCTCAATTGAGGTTACAGCTCACCTCAGCTCTCCTCACTGCAAAACATCTGACATAGCAGCCAGGACCTGCATAACTCACACAGCTACTGCTTAAGGACATTAAGTAATTAAAATAATCAACAAGACCACAGTGCACACAGACACTTACATTTCCAACACACACAAAAATGATAATGCATGCCAATTCCATGCTTCTCAAAATGACTTGTTGGTTTGCATTTTTCTAGATACTTCGGAGAAGCAGAGTGGATGTGGTTAAGAGGAAACGTATTTTATTACAGAAACTGGGAACTGGTTTCAATGGTGTTAAAAAAAACTTTCAGATACAAAATATTATAATTATTATTTATAGTTATAAGAAAATGAGATTTGCAAAGAAAAAGAATCACAAATGACACCTCTGTAATATTTATTTTAAAGTGTATCTCCTACAGATCAGTGAGTTTAAATGAAGAATTTCACTTTCACATTTTCCCCTGCTTCTCACATTTGTCTTCTGAAAAAAAAAACATCTCACTAATGTCTTAAATTGTGCACAGAGTCTGTGTTTACAAGTCAGATATTACAAGTCTCAAAACAATTCATCAAATTGATTTAACACCTAAAACTTACTTAAACCATCCACTTTTTTACACTCTTACTGTATGTCAACAATTTTAGGAAAAACATCTGAGATAAAGTTGCTACTTAAACTAAACAAATTATGAAAGATCTAAGCAACAATCTTTCTCATTCCAAAACTTTTGCCATTAGTTTAAGGCAAATGAAGTCGAGTACAGAGAGACGCGACTTGAAAGCACATCACACTTCAACAGATATTAAAAAGTAGGTTTTATTCAGGGCGCTTGCATTTTGTGTAAACAGCTCATGAGTTGTTTTGGCAGCTTTGTAAATGAGAGATGTCTCCTCCAGATACAATTCACCAAACTAGGCTACCATCACACAGACAAGCGCGCGTTTGTTCAGAGCGCATCCAAGCTGTTCGCGCTCGTTCGATAGCTTTTATAATGACTATATCACACTGCGTCGCTTATACGATTCAGCAAGTAAATACCGTCAAACTTCAAATTGTGCGTGAGCCAGCTGTATACTAACAAGGACTTGCAGTGAACTTCTGTTTTCTAGGCGCGTGCAGGTGAATAGCACACGGTATAGGCGCGTTTCGACATCAGCTGTCATTCTGGCTCACATTACAAGCAGGATGGTTTGGTAAACACGGAACCTAAACCTCTCCATACACAGCAGATGTGTTTTGTGTGATGATAAAAGCTGGTCGTTATGTATCTACCTGCAGTCCAAACACCCGCCTATCAGCTCATGATGCTTCATTACCTGTTTGTCAACCTGAAATAAATTCTTAGAGCATCTACGCACCTTGTGACAGGACTGGACAGGATAAACAACTCAGCGTTCAATCTTTTCGGGACAATTGCAATACAGAACGGGGGAAGGGGGGTACTCACGCTGCTGTTTTCCCCCGTCCAGTGGACCATTGCCTGGTTGTGGGTGGCATCCCCTTTAAGGACGAAAGAGCTGCTGAGTAGAGAGACTTTCTCCGGAGTCGATGCCCTCCGGACTCGGGGTCCGCCGGGGTCCCCGCTGTAATCTCCGCGGCTGTGCGCTGAGATAAGCGTTTCATCTCTGCCAGTGACATGCCCACCGCGGCTGTCCAGCTCTCGGTCCCGTACGCTTCTCTGGTTTATAACGCCGGTGTGACATGAAATCGGTCCGAACAGTGACATCCACGCGCAAGCCAAAAACACAGCCGGGTACAGGTGCGCCAAAACTGCCATGATGAGCGCCTTCATTTAACACTGTCAAAGCGAGTGCTGTGCAAGCGAAAGATGGAAAGCTCTAATGTAAGAGAGAGGGAGGGAGGGAGAGAAAGAGAGAGAGAGGGGAAGAGGGTGGGGAAGCAGAGCTACAAACCAGAGCGCGCTCATGTGCTGTCTACTAGACAGCTGAGGCCGAGGAGAACAGCCGTATTCGCCTGCCACCTAGTGACCAAATTAGTCAAGTGTTTGATTTTAACGTTAACTATTTTAGAAAGCTGTTTGAACTAACAATAGACGTCTAATATTAATAATAATTTTAATAAAACAACAACAATAATAATAATAATAATAATAATAATAAAATCCTTTCCACTCCTTAAATTTATAGT
>CM077221.1:22116344-22141344 GCA_039654775.1 Spinibarbus caldwelli | reverse complement strand
AGTCTACTTAAACCCTGAGCCTGCAAGCTCACGTTTGTCTGCCTCCTTTTTTAAATGCCTGCCACATCTCAAAATCCAATCAACAACCATTGTATAGAAGCAAGTCCCTGCCCTACATTTTACCGTTTTCCATAATCTGTTACACTCGAAGTCACAGTACAAAACGAATGGTTTACTTTCATTTCATTTTTACTTTAAGTTCCAAAAAAGATAAGACACCCTAAAATCCTGTTGATGAGCAAAGATGCCACAACTCAAGTTGTGTACTTCAGTGGGGTCCTTAGCCAGCCGAGCAAGTGCCATTGAGATCATTGAGATTGCTATAGAATCAAATTCTCCTAGTATTATGAAAACCTCCTTTTGGAAATAATGATAAATTGTTTTCGGGAGATTTCTTCCATTTAAGAATAAGCCTGTTTGATAGCAGCAAACAATCTTACCATAGGTTGGTTGCATAATCACGATGTATATAGCCTGTAATGCAAAGCCAGGCTGTGTTAGTCAATATTCTCATCTTTTAACTTCTCAGGGCGACTCCACGCCTCCTTTGCACAGCAGCCCAACAGAAAAGCTCAGGAACTGGGACTGAAGAAGAGAATGGGACTCAGAAACCAGAGCCCAGTGCAGCTGAGAAAGCCTTTACAGAAGAAAAGACACAACTGGAAGATCAGCTAAAAGATATAACGGTATTGGTGTGTTCTTAGTCTTAACATCTGTCGTATAGAAGTTCCAGATGAAAGTTTACTTAAAAAAAGGTTTTCTTGCAGTTTATAACCATGTAATTTCCCCCACACACACTGACCTTCAATTGCCCTTGTTTCTGCTGTCCCTGAGGACCCTTTTTTTTTTTCTTTTTTTAAGAAATGAAGTCGGCAGGGTCATATTTCAGAGGATTTACTTGCCTGAAAAATCAGCTGTAAAGTGTCCCAGACTTACTTACGGATGTGTCTTTGAGTCTCTACACCAGTCTAGACATTTCATTACATGTGAAGCATTCAGATTAATCATTACAGTACTGAGTTTTTAGAAAATTAAAAAAAATATATATTGCATGTATTTAAAAACAAACATTGCAAATAGTTAATGAATCATTTGTCTTTTTTATCTTTGTAGTTTGTAGTTCATTGTCTGATCATTTTTTTAAATTGTTTTTGCTAAAGGATAAATACAAGCGGGCACTAGCAGACACTGAGAACCTTAGGCGAAGGAGTCAAAAGATGATTGATGATGCTAAGCTTTATGGTATGCTGTTATAATTATTTTACAAGCAGATTTTATGAACAGACATTTCTGGATCGGGTCAATTTGTGAAATGTTTTAACTCTCATCTCTTTTCTCAGGAATCCAGGGCTTCTGTAAAGATCTCTTGGAGGTGGCTGACATCTTGGAGAAGGCAACCGAAAGCGTACCAAAAACTGAAATATCTACCGCAAATCCGCACCTGAAAAATCTTTATGACGGCCTTGTAATGACTGAGGTGCAGATCCAAAAGGTCTTCCAAAAACACGGCCTTGTTAAGCTTAACCCCGATGGTCAGAAATTTGACCCTTATGAGCATGAGGCTGTCTTTCATGCACCTATTGAGGGCAAGGAGCCAGGTACCATAGCTGTAGTTACCAAAGTAGGCTACAAGCTGCACGGTCGTACCCTCCGGCCAGCTCTAGTGGGTGTAGTCAAAGCCCCCTAACTGGTCGTACACACTATGATGGTTATTGCCTGGTCAACTGCTCAGTTTCTGTAATTTAGCTGGTCTTAGGTTCCACGGAAGATTTTTATTTTTTTTATTTTTTTTTTGGTTAAAGGTGCCTCTGAGAGGTGAAATCCAATATATTGACAATTGAAGGACAATGCCAGACTAGTCTTTGTGATTAATAATGATTATCAATAATTAAAAAAAAAAAGTTCTTGAATATATTATAAGAGCTGAGTGTGTATGTGGCAAAAGATTCACAGAATTGAATCTGTGAATTGAATTGGCTTCAACAGTATTCTCTGGAGGATCATCACTATTCCAGGGACTTCTGAGATGTAAAGAAACTGAAGCTTTGGAAGAATCTAAAGCTTTTAAAGAAACACTGCAGCATATTACCTTGTTGAACATATTTTCTACTTATTATAGTTATTTGCTCTTATATTAATTACTTTACTGAAGAACGTTACTAGTTTGGTGATGTCTATGACAGCAGATGTTAGATTCCACTTTTTTTTCTTTTTTTTTTTGTCAGTGTTATGCAGGTTTTTGAATTTATTTGTATGAGAGAATAATCAGTCTTCTTTACAAGACTTAGAGTATTTTATCCAAAAATAAAATGTATAATTTTACAATAATTTACCTACTGGCAGTTGTACTTGCTAACTTTCACCATTAGTTTCAGTGTGCAAACCTGATGAAATATCACACTTCAGTCAACAGATTGTATTAACTACGTATGTTTTGTGAAGATTTGGGAAAAGAAGGACGGCCACTTGAGAGATTAGTCATTAGAAATTGTGGTTGTTAAATGAATAGAATGATGCCATGCTAATGGAATATGAACGTCAGATTTAAAAGGGTATTGGATTCAACTTTTCCATCTGTGTGAACAAGCAGACAACTGTCAAATAAAGCATTTACCTCTTTTCAAATGTAGTCGTTACTACATTTTACATTGATTTGTTATTCATTTTTGGTAAAGTTTTCATAAAACAAGAGTGCAAAGAAAGGTGCAATGGTATATTTAGGTTATTTGAATGAAAGAATATAGTGTACATATGTGGATATATTTCTTAAATGGCTCATGTAAAAACATGACCGTTTTAAAATTACTATAAATTGCATTTTTCTTATAGATTCTATTTAAATTATGCCTTCTAAATTTGATATGAACATTTCTTCACAGTTTTAGGCAAAGGCACCATTTTTAATAACAGACAAATGTTATATTTCAACACTTTAATACAAAGTAGGAAATAACATGACATATGCAATAAAATACTTTCCACATACTCAACATTTTGACAAATACGATCCTTAAAAAATGGACTATTTTACCAGAAAACATTCATGTCACAACAAAACAAAAAAAAAAAACATCATTTTTAAATGTCACATTGTCTTTAAAAAATAAAATCGTACTTGTGATAGTGTCTTTCTGTGATGTCATATTCAGTCTCATATCCCAGCTCACATTTTCTTTAAAATTGGGTTTTACTTTAGAAAAATAATTTTACTCTCTCAAATAGCATACAGAATGATTATTTAAAGTGTAAATATTAACCCTTAAATAAACTGGTCAATTTTTCCTCAAAATCAACAATTAAATGTTGGTGAGCATGAATAAACTAGTCTTGAAGAATGGCTTAGGTTCTTTAACCAGTGATCCTGTTTCCTATAAAGCACAACCTGAAGAATAACCCTTTCTAAAAATGTAAGCACCTTTATACAAATGAAACAAAAAGGCAGTGACAGAATACCATGGTAAAAGATGAGACCCCTCCACATTTGCTTCATCGTTTATCAAACGCTCACAGCCAATATCCTACATGTCTTGGATGAGTTTCTTTCCAAGTACAGCTGTGCACATCTATTTTTAATGGCTTTAGTCATAACAAATATTACTGTGTGGGGTAGTTACATCTATGATAGAAATGTGAAGAAAAACAATCAAGCAGACACCTAAACCTTAACCTTTGTACATTTTTTGATGTGGTACAATTTAATATTAAAATATAATATTAATTACAAAGAAAAGGAATAAAAAGCATCAACCAGGGCAAATATGCTTCAAGGCACACAACATAAGCATACTCAACTATGAGAGACTGTTTATGGGACTTTATATGTAACAATGTCTGGGGCAAAATTACAGGGTATAAAAATAGATGAGGACCACCACCTTGGCCTTTACACTAAACACTGTTATTTTCAATATCATATACATTGAGAAAAAAAAAAAATTGGCTAAAAGTTAGACTGCACCTATCTGTTCTATTTAATTCTTAATATATTAAACATTTCAAAACTATGTAAAAATTTGAAAACTTTGCATTGGCCTCTGTGAACAGTGCTTTTCTTAGTTTTCTACAGCTTTGGGGTAGACACAAGCAGTCAACAACATTTAAAATCATGGAAAAATATGTTTGTCTCAGTTGTAATCAAAGATTTGGTATTGCATGAAGATTTTGTCAAGGCATTTAAAAATTGAAAAAAATGTAGTATATAATTGTAACATACAGTCTCAGCTTATAAATCGTGTACATGTTGAGATGAGAACCTTTGATGCTGTATTTAACTTTCACTCTTACATTACCCAACAAATAATAATACCCTCTTGAAACAGGAGCATTGTTGTAAATGTTTGCCTGGGTGTGTGCCATTCAACTTGAGCCTCTGAAACATGCTCAGTAGTAACATAACCTCACAAAGGTCAACTCCAAAAAAAAATAATAATCAAACATGAACTTCAGACATTTAGACAGTATGGAGCATGCTTCATATGACTCACATTCCCACAATTGACACAAAATATAACCAAGTGAATCAAGCAAATTCAGGTTAGAATACAGGAACTTTAGACTTTTGGCAAGCAGAACAAGGATCTGACCTAATTTCCTTCTTATTACAAAACAAAAAACTCAGAACCAATTTAAAAAATCTGCTTTGTACAACATTAAACATTCTGTTTATACTCTATTGGCAGGGAACATTCAACACCACTCAAAATCACATTCAAAACAGAGGCATTTCAACGTGGGACAATGGGTTTTTGTGTGGTTATTCTGATGTATTAAAAGGGATAACTTACTGGAAAGCTCCCTATGGTTACTCATTATGTACTATAACCATGTTTATGTTTCGATGAGGAGATCTGAGATCAAAGACAGACATGTTAGACTGACTGAAGGTCCACAACCAGTAGTGGGGCACCTACAGTCCTTTAGTTCTCACAGGCTTTTCTGAGATGCAGTATAAAACAGTAGAAAAATATATTTACAGTCATTATTTTTACAGCCAAATCTTTGGACAGTGTCGTTAGGAGGCTTCTCGGGATATCCAGCCGCTCTCCGACAGGAAATTCAGAATCCGTTTTTTCAGCACCTTGTCCAGGTAGCTGGGTAGGCGGCTTTTCGAGGGAATGCCCTGCCTTTTCTGTAAGTGATCTTTGATGATGATAGTCTTGACAGTCAGATAGCGTGTGGGACTAAGGTTCATAGAGCTGCACAGTACCTTCTCCCGATCGGACAGCAGCTCAAAGCCAGACAGGTTCTCGATGGCTGAAAACTCACTGTCCTTCCCCTCCTCTTTGATGGCACTGACTCCTCCACCTCCGCCAAGCCCACCTCCTGCTCCAACTCCTCCTCCAAGCCCAGCTGCTCCTCCTCCGCCACTGCTACCTCTCTTTGACCCAGCAACACTTTTGTTCTCTTTCCGTTTTTCCCGTTTGTGGCGTGCCGCCTCGTATTCTGCCGACTCGTCGAGTCTCGTAATGCCATTCCGCCGATATCGCTGAAGTTCCCGAACTTTCGCTCTCAGCATTCGCTCTTTGTGCATGTTATCGAAGAATTCCTCCAACTCATGTTGTGGCATGAACTGGCAGAGGGCACGTAGTTTCGTCCGTTGCTCTTTCTCTTCCTTGGTGATTTTGCGTTTCGGTGTTGCTGCTACAGAGGAGCCCAGCGACCCTGTTGGAATGATAGTGGTACCACCTCCCAATCCTACAGCTCCACCTACGCCCCCAACCCCTCCTGTCCCACCAGGTCGGTCACGTTCTTTATCTTTTTTGTCCCGTCCCAGAAAGGCTGGCACTAAATTGTAATCACGAGCGATGTTTTTGCGTCGCTGGCGCTCACGCAGCTTACGCACGTACATGTCCACATGGGCTCGTTTCATCTCGATCTCGATATCTTCATCATCGTAGTTTACAGACAGGCCACTAATGAGTTTCTCTGCCTCTTGGTCGTATTCGATCTCATAGTCATCACGAAGCGGCATGTATCCCAGCTGCTGCTGCTCCGCCACAGATATGTCTAGTGGGGGCAACGGGGTCGTCAAACTAGGAGACAGCGGACCTCCGCTGGGACAAGTGTGGTCTGTCACGCGGTTGGGGATGCTGTCAGGGATGCAGGCTTTGCCCAGATTCCCATGGATATACATGCTCACATAATGGTCCATGACCTCCTGAGGGGTGCGGGATGCACCCACATGGGCTGCCATATCCTCCTAACACACAGAAATAAACAAAGATAAAGAGTTAGTTAATTCAAAAATTAAGTCATTTGCTCAGCCTCATATCATTGCAAACCCATAAATCATTCATCTACAAATCACAAATAAAGACGGCAACTGTCTCTTTAGAAGACATTTATTAAACCACTTGATTCATATGGATAATGTTTACAATGTTTTTATGAACTTAATGAAGCATCAAAGTTTGGTGACATGGACTTTCAATTTGGGGACAGAAATCTCATCATGTTTCATTTAAAAAAAAATATCTTCAGTTTGTGTTTCAAAGATAACGAAAGCCTTATGGATTTGGATAAATAATTCTTTAATACAATATGCATCACAGACCTAGGGGATCTGCTTGGTTCTTAAAAACTATTTCTCTAAGTTTCTTCAGTAAGCAATGCATCATTTGTTGCAGACTAAACATGACCATTTTGTACTGAGGTGCACATTTGGCAATGCAAAGGAAGTTTATTAAAGCCGCATCAATATGGACTCATTTGAGAATCGTACCCAGTTACCAAATCCATATTGCTCGATGGCATCGAGCAGCGACTGCTCTTCCCTGCTAGTCCATCCTCCCTCTGCCTCGGGACCCCAGAGCGAGAAGCGCCCGCCGTCAACTTGCTGATAGCCATGCCATCGCCTGTGGTTGCCGATTTCAGCACCCGCGGAGAAGCACTCTGGGCAAAGTTCAATATCCTGGCATTCGGCACAGCGAATCCGCAAATTCGTAACATCTGCCAGGCAGTTCACGCAGTACTTCTTCCCTAGGTCGGCCATATTGCTTACTACCGCTTGTTGTTGGAAGCAGCAGTGGCGCGGGGCTGGGCATGCGCAGTGGAGTATCTCCGGTCACGCCGCTGCGTCTCATTAATATTAATAAGGAAACAGCGAACGCCTGCGATTGGCTCTCGCTCTGGGTGCCCATGGCAACAAGCACGCACTCCCGTACAGACACAAAATAGTTGAGGCAAGCGTGTTTCGTGAGCTATACAGAGAAATTACGTGTAACTATTTTAATACAAAATATATTTTGAACGAATCTTTTGTAAATTCAGCCATATAAAATGGAAGAGGGGTCACTAGAGCTAAAACATGAAGAAAGTCCTGTTTCAGAAAATAACGCACTTGTGGAAAACACTGAAACGTTTGAGGATCCAACAGAGGCAGCAAGTTCCCAGGTTGAGGAGGAAGAAACTGAACCTCCTAATATCTCAGAAGGTGCTGAGGAGAATGTAGTCAAGCAGGGTTCACAGCTCTCAATGGGTGTCCTGACAGAAGAATGTCTATTGCTGAGACAAGTGAACCACAGGAAGCTGAAACCGAGTCTGGGCAACATATGATAACAGAAGAGGAGGATGGAATAGAAACTCTTATGAATGAGACCTTGGAGGATGCTGAGGGTCCTGAAATAGGACATTTCATTGACAACCTTCTATCACGTGAGGACACTGAGGATGAAGAGGAAGAGGAGGAGTAAAGACCTCCAGCTCCTGACCCAGAGAGTGAGAGGACCAGCCCTCCTAATGAATCAACGGTGCCTGCAGAAGAAGAGGAGATTGGCCTCAACATCAACATTACAGAATATATGGCCCTGCTACCTGAGCTACAGGCTGAGAGTGAAAACTTCAGCAAGCTAAATGGTCAGCTGCAGACCAAAATAGCAGCGTATCTCAGACCAGGAGCAGTACCAAAAGTACATGGATCTCATGGAGGAACTGAAAGTGCAGCACCACCGTCGTTTCTCAGAGCTCCACCAACAGCGGACTGAGGAGCTCCGCCAGCAGAGCTTAGAGAAACTGAAGCAGGGGAGCACGAGCTGAGATCCTTAGCTGCACTGAAATATGAAGCTGCCATGATAGCACTGAGTGGTAAGGTGGGCAAACAGGCAGCACTGGCAAAGGTGGAGCAGCTGCAGGCAGATGAACTGAAGCAGGAAGACAAGCTGGCACCTGTGCGTCTCAACAATATCAAGCTCAAGAACAAGATATGTCAGCTTGAGACGGAACTTAAATCTTAAAGGCTTGCTGCTGATGGACTTTGAGCAGCTCAAAACAGAGAACCAGACATTTAAAGACAAGTTGAAGGAGCGCAGTGAGGAGCTACTTAGACTGAAAAAGAAGGTTGCCTGCTCTGTGCAGGTAAATGTTATTCATGTATTTATTTATTTACACCATTTCAGAAGTGAAATTTGTTTTGTGGTCATCAGGAACATGTAAATGTTAAAAATTATATATTAATATATTGAATTAATTATACAGTTGAAGTCAAAAGTTTACATGCACCTTGCAGAATCTGCAAAATGTTAATTATTTTACCAAAATAAGAGGGATCGTATAAAATGCATGTTATTTTTTTTATTTAGTACTGACCTGAATAAGATATTATAAGACATTTACATATAGTCCACAAGAGAAAATCATAATAGTTGAATTTATAAAAATGACACAGTTTAAAAGTTCACATACACTTGATTCTTAATACTGTGTTGTTACCTGAATGATCCACAGCTGTTTTTTTTTTTGTTTGTTTTTTTTTCTTTTGTTTAGTGATAGTTGTTCATGAGTCCCTTGTTTGTCCTGATTTTCCGCTTTTCTTTAGAAAAATCCTTCAGGTCCCACAAATTCAGTTTTTTTCAGCATTTTTGTGTATTTGAACCCTTTCCAACATGGACTGTATGATTTTGAGATCCATCTTTTCACACTGAGGACAACTGAGGGACTCAGAGGACTATTACAGAAGGTTCAAACGCTCACTGATGCTCCAGAAGGAAAAACGAGGAAAAACGCATTAAGAGCCAAGGGTGTAAACTTTTGAACAGAATGAAGATGTGTACATTTTTCTTTTTTTGCCTAGATATATATATTTTTTCATTTAGTACTGCCCTTCAGAAGCTACAGAAGATACTTACACGTTTCCCAGAAGACAAAATAAGTTCAATTTACCCTGATCTTCAAATTCTTAATGTATTGTGTTTCCTTCTGGAGCATCAGTGAGCGTTTGAACCTTCAGTAATAGTTGCATATGAGTCCCTGTGGATCATTCAAGTAACAACACAGTATTAAGAATCAAATGCATATAAACTTCTGAAAGGGGTAATTTTTATAAATTCAGCTATTATTTTCTCTTGTGGACTATATGTAAATGTCTTTTATGTGAAATATCTTATTCAAGACAGTACTAAATAAAAAATAACATGCATTTTGTATGATCCCTCTTATTTTGGTAAAATAATTAACATTTTGCATATTCTGCAAGGTGTATGTAAAATGTTGACTTCAACTGTACATAATTATTATTAATAATGTAAAATAATATATTATTATATATTATATATAAGTATATTATTCATAAAAATTAATAATATATAATTAATTCATTATATAAACAGCTGAATGCACAACTAGATTTAAGAAGTCTTTTAAAATGTTGTCGTGCATATTAGCTATATAGCTTATATAACAACCTTACTTAACAAGTTCACCATTATCCATAAAATTATATGTAGCAACCTATATTGTTTCAAAAATGCCACAACCTCAGGGCATTTCCCATGTGAAAGAGAAGCTGCATTTCATGCAGATGGAGAATAAGGTCAAACACACTCAACTGGCAAAGACAGACGCATTGGTGGCTCTTAAACGTGAAGTGCTGACACGTACTCGACAGGCTCGTGATGGCCTACGTGCAGACAACCTTAAGCTGCAGCAGCGCTGTGGCCTGCTGGGAAACACCACACTGCTGCAGGACTTTGAGGAGAAGGTAGAAACCTCCGAATGCCTGCAGCAGAGACTAGAGATGTTGAAGAGATGTCACGCTGCGCTCATGCTGAAGTGTGCTGGAGTCAAGCAGAAGATCGAGCAAAGCAAACCAGAGTGCCAGTGACAACACAGAGGTGCGCACAAATGCACAATGCATGTGCTTTCTCTCTGCAATTAATTATTTATCTGTTCAATCTGATTAATCAACAGAGTGTAATTTGATAAACGCATACCATACATGAAGCATAACATTTTAAACCAAAGGTATTTGGTGTGCAAATGAAAGAAAAACAAAGAAGAGGGATCCAGCAACACTTGTGGTAAAGGGGACTTTATTATGTATGAAGGAAATAAAGGGATACTGAGAAATAATACACTGAATTTGTTATCTCAAACAGTATTCAAAGCCTTTTATTGCAGATCTTTCTTATTGTGATTGTCACAGTGCCAGCAGATGGCAGTGTTTTTTACGTTATGTCAACTAAGCAACCACATCTGTCCTGTTCTTACTGTGTTGTGTAAAGAATTAGATTTTACTCCATTGTCATTGGGAGTCTATTTGTGAGTTTATTTATTTATTTATTTTAAAGTTCTTATGGACGATAGTGTTAACAAGCAAGTACTATTTTGGTTTAACATGTGACTTTTACAGTGTCAGAGTGGGAAAAAAATGTTTCAGCTGTATTTTCCAGGCTATTGCTGCAAGTTCATGGTGGAGCATTTAAAGGGCACCTATTATGCAAAAATCCACTTTTACATGGTGTTTGGACATAAATATGTGTTGGCAGTGTTTGAACACAACCACCCTACAATGATAAAAATCCACCCACTCCTTATTTTTTAATCCCCATTAAACCAAATCAGTCTCAGTAGACATGCGGTTTTGATTCTCAAATCAGTGCGATGTCACATTGTTTAGGCCCGCCCACGGCCACTGACTGATAGTCCTGCATTACTATATTTCCACCCTCAGCAAGTTGTCTTTGGTTCTACGTGGTCCTCCATTTTTTCCACGCTCGAGCAGATGTAACGTCAACAATGTCCCGTAAGCAATCGTTCTGTGTTTGGGTATAATACTGAACATAAGAGTCTTCGTTTTCCCCCAACATCTGAACCACTGAGGTCGCAGTTGTTTACTTTTATTTTTGAAGGTAATACACCTCAAAATCATGTCATTGTAGTGCTTAGCTAACATTTTAACCATATTTGTGTGAGTGTGTCGTTTCGATAAAGCACATATCAAACGTTATTCAAGTATTTGTGTGTATGTGTGTGGCTCTTCTGTCGTTGCACATGGGCTGTGAAAACTCTACAAGTACATAAATGTATGAAATAGCCATTCTGAGACATCCTGGTTAATTCCCATAGGTGTTTCTTCTGCTGGAGTCTCTCCTTCATTTGTGTCTGACTCTGGTTCATACATGTATGGCTGAATACCATTATCTCACTCTCAGTCATGTTGCTTCTACCAGCTGTTTTTTTGTTGTAAGTATGCAAAGCAGAGATGTATACACTACCCTCTTCTGAAGACGGGGCAGGAATATGCAGCTCATTTGCATTTAAAGTAATACACTCAAAAACATCTCTTTTTTTAGACATGCCCCCAAAATGACATTTTCCATGTGTTATAATAAATGATCTGTGAGGTATTTTGAGCTGAAAAGTCATAGACACATTCTGGGGATACCCAAGATCAATATTACATCTTGTCAAAAGGGGCATAATTGGTGCCCTTTAAAGAATTTTTACAAGAGTAACTACTGACTGATTCCACTACTAAAGAAAGGTGTTTTCCATTTAACATTATAGGTAATGCTGGTTATGCTAATTAGACACAATCTGTTTTCAAAACAGTGAGCAGGATATGGCCTCTCACAGGAAATGTAGCTGGATCATGGTCAAATGTCCAACCGCAAATATCATCTATTGACACATATGTAGGTAAGAAAGAAACTAGTGTTATTAAAAGACAAAACCCCAGCACATTTTGCAATAATATGAGCAGGATATGGCCTCTCACAGGAAATGTAGCTGGATCATGGTCAAATGTCCAACCGCAAATATCATCTACTGACACGTATGTATGTAGGTAAAAAAGAAACTAGTGTTATTAAAAGACAAAACCCCAGCACATTCTGCAATAATATGCTGCTCTTTTAGTTTGTTATTAAGTTAAGAATGCTCATGTTTGTAGAGAAAACAAAGACTTGTCTCTATGTGACCCTTATTTCGCCTGCCCATGTTTTAAATTCATGTTTTAATAATCTGTCGTGGTTTTTACTTTCTTGGAACATAAAACACATTGACCAACAAGGTTCTCCTAGTACCAATAAGGGGTGGAGGGCTAAGGTGCAGCCAGAGGCCCAGAAGCCCATGGTGGAACCATGGTGACGCCTGACCAATGTGGAGCCGGAGGAATGAAGGAGCACGGTGGAGCCTGGAAATGGGGGGATGACTATCCATGGAGGAGACAAGGGGATCGTCCACAGGGTGAGGTGGAGTCCAGTCCTTCTGTCACTGTATACCAAGGACAGAGGGAGTTGAGGATCTTTTTGGGGCAAACTTTATTAATACACAGTTTTAATGCCACAAGCTGTGGTGTTATGTAACAAAGTAATAATACTTGATTACAGTACTTAATATTTAGGTGCATTTGTACTTTACTTGAGTTTTTATATTTCTGTCAACTTTCAGTTTTACTCCACTACATTTCCTAATTAAAATGTGTACTTTTACTCCAATACATTTCCCCAAAGCATATTCGTTACTTATTACAAAATAAACTCGGATGAACACAGACTGCAAGGGGTCAGATTGACCCAACATTGAAAATTAATGGGAAAATAAAATATATATATATATATATATATATATATATATATATATATATATTTCATTTCATTTGTCAAAAAATAAATAAATAAATCCAGTATAAATCTGAAAATTTCACATGAAAATTTGCAACAGAGAGCATTTTTATAGAAATTGGCAAATAAAATCAACAAAACTGGCATAAATCTGAAAAGTGTCCATACATAAATGAAGGACTAATACTAGAGCACAAAGGCAACATGGATCAAGCATGTTCACTCACACACACAAACACACACAGGTATCTGGGGCATTTTTTTAGATTTTGGCAAATAAAATCAGACATAAATGCACAAAAGTGTGAAGGGGTAGACATAACACCACACCACACACACACACACATACACACACACGTGTGACATACAGTGGGTACGGAAAGTATTCAGACCCCCTTAAATTTTTCACTCTTTGTTATATTGCAGCCATTTGCTAAAATCATTTAAGTTCATTTTTTTTCCTCATTAATGTACACACAGCACCCCATATTGACAGAAAAACACAGAATTGTTGACATTTTTGCAGATTTATTAAAAAAGAAAAACTGAAATATCACATGGTCCTAAGTATTCAGACCCTTTGCTGTGACACTCATATATTTAACTCAGGTGCTGTCCATTTCTGCTGATCATCCTTGAGATGGTTCTACACCTTCATTTGAGTCCAGCTGTATTTGATTATACTGATTGGACTTGATTATGAAAGCCACACACCTGTCTATTTAAGACCTTACAGCTCACAGTGCATGTCAGATCAAATGAGAATCATGAGGTCAAAGGAACTGCCTGAAGAGCTCAGACAGAATTGCGGCAAGCCACAGATCTGGCCAAGGTTACAAAAAAATTTCTGTTGCACTTAAGGTTCCTAAGAGCACAGTGGCCTCCATAATCCTTAAATGGAAGATGTTTGGGATGACCAGAACCCTTCCTAGAGCTGGCCGTCCGGCCAAACTGAGCTATCGGGGGAGAAGAGCCTTGGTGGGAGAGGTAAAGAAGAACCCAAAGATCACTGTGGCTGAGCTCCAGAGATGCAGTCGGGAGATGGGAGAAAGTTGTAGAAAGTCAACCATCACTGCAGCCCTCCACCAGTCAGGGCTTTATGGCAGAGTGGCCCGACGGAAGCCTCTCCTCAGTGTAAGACACATGAAAGCCCACATGAAGGACTCCAAGATGGTGAGAAATAAGATTCTCTCGTCTGATGAGACCAAAATAGAACTTTTTGGCCTTAATTCTAAGCGGTATGTGTGGCGAAAACCAGGCACTGCTCATCACCTGTCCAATACAGTCCCAAAAGTGAAGCATGGTGGTGGCAGCATCATGCTGTGGGGGTGTTTTTCAGCTGCAGGGACAGGACGACTGGTTGCAATTGAGGGAAAGATGAATGCGGCCAAGTACAGGGATATCCTGGACGAAAACTTTCTCCAGAGTGCTCAGGACCTCAGACTGGGCCGAAGGTTTACCTTCCAACAAGACAATGACCCTAAGCACACAGCTAAAATAACGAAGGAGTGGCTTCACAACAACTGTGTGACTGTTCTTGAATGGCCCAGCCAGAGCCCTGACTTAAACCCAATTGAGCATCTCTGGAGAGACCTAAAAATGGCTGTCCACCAACGTTTACCATCCAACCTGACAGAACTGGAGAGGATCTGCAAGGAGGAATGGCAGAGGATCCCCAAATCCAGGTGTGGAAAAACTTGTTGCATCTTTCCCAAAAAGACTCATGGCTGTATTAGATCAAAAGGGTGCTTCTACTAAATACTGAGCAAAGGGTCTGAATACTTAGGACCATGTGATATTTCAGTTTTTATTTTTTAATAAATCTGCAAAAATGTCAACAATTCTGTGTTTTTCTGTCAATATGGGGTGCTGTGTGTACATTAATGAGGAAAAAAATGAACTTAAATGATTTTAGCAAATGGCTGCAATTTAACAAAGAGTGAAAAATTTAAGGGGGTCTGAATACTTTCCGTACCCACTGTAGGTGTCTAGGGCATTTTTTTAGACTTTGGCAAATAAAATGCACAGAACATAAATGCATAACAATGTGAAGGGGTAGACATAACACACACACACACACACACACACAGAGAGAGAGAGACCCACTTCTGCAAATTTATGTAACACAATTTGCAAAATCAGACAATTCAAGACAACAAATTCTAACCTTTGACAAAAATATAGGTTTTTAATATATTTTAGAATGTTTAAATATATATCCACAAAATATATATCACAAAGTTGCTAGGAGAAATTGAAACATGAAGAAAAATTGACTTGAAACTGAACTGAAAATGAATGAGTCCCTATGGACCTCTGCTGGATATATGTAGTCATTGCACTTTCTTTTTTTTAACTGTAATTCCTAAAGTTTTTCCTCTAACCTGCAGATGGCAGTATTCTATCCCTAACACACGGGCCAATATCTAGAAACCTTTTATATTTAATTTAGGTCATCATTTAAGTCATATTTTCATAAAAAATATAATTTTTCATTAGCCAGTTTATGGCGTAGTTGAGTAATTGTGCAGTAAATAGGTTAAAAAAATACCAAATACCCACAAAATCACAGCATAAATGCATAGTTGAGAAGTAAATAAAAGAATAAAGATATATAGTTTATCATATAAAAAATGTATATTTCCTTTCCTTCTCGCTCTGTAAAAGTTTGGGGTCTATATAACCCCGAAGATCCTTAAGTGTAAAGTCTACTTGAGGAGTGAATAAGGGTTAAGTGACTTACATTTTCTACACAAAATAACCTGTTTTTGCTCAATTTTACAAACAAAAATAGTTACAAGCAAAGATCACAGCACTCTCTTTCAGAGGTTTACTCAACGCTGTGTAGCTATGACACAATGGGAACGCCCCTTGGGTGTGCCGATTGTCTTAAGCCCATATGGAATTCATTGGCTGATGGTGCGGGCACTGCCCGACGTTACCACGTCGCCCATTGTAATACTAGCAAGCGCGCCATCTGCTCCTCAGGTTTCCTTCCTTCAGAAGCGATTTATCTAGCCCGTGTTTCGGCTTATTTCTTTAAATTTCTCTTTTGCACTTCGGCGACTGCATTCGGTGGAACCTCGTTTCTCCTTGCGTTGAAGTGCTATGGAGTTTCGTCACTGTCAGCCGCCGTGCTCTCGTTTTGGTGAGCGACGACCTGCACAGTATATATATATATATATATATATATATCTATATATATATATAGGTTTGTCTAATACATGCGCGATGCTTTTTACGGTGCTTCTAACAGTAAATTTTGTGAGAATCTCCATCTCAAAACTCTTTGTGCGAAGCTCGTGGGTTTTGAGAAGGAGTCATCTGTTTTCTTCCATTGCGCTGCTACGGAGTCCGCTAGGCCCTCCATGAATCCGCGGCCTGGGATTCGGATGTGGAGCTCAAGGCTATAGAGAGCAAGCAGACGGGCCTCCCCCTTTCTTTCCCTCTCTCGTCTGAGTGCTATCACACAGATTCATGATTATTTATGTCCCAGCCCCCAGCGAGGCCGTTTCCTTCAGATCAGATGACGTTTTGTACACTGCAGCCTTTTGCACCCGCCTAGTGGCCAGGAGGCATGGCCTTCTGCGGCCTATACTGAGCTAGTGGATATGTTAGCATGTGCTACCGAAAAACACTTCTTGAGTGACCCTAATTCTCATCCCGCAAAAAAAAAAAAAATTCAGTCATCTACATCACGAGATCTCCAGATCCTGGAATCAACCTTTCTTTGCTTGCCTTACTAATGCAGTGGCGTACGACGGCAGGGTTGGTGGCTGCCAAATGCCAACTCCGGCTAAATCTCATGAAAATACATGAGAAGGAGAGTTTTTCTTCTAGACGCTCCCATCTCACAGTCGGGATTGTTCGGCGAGGCGGTTAGCTCAGTGGTGGACAAATTCCACACTGTCAAGACTCAGTCAGCTGCCCTTTAACAGTTCATGCCTGTCGGGTCATTCCTGATCTTTGTGTCAGAGAAAGGAGAGCTTCCCCTATTTTGCAAGGGTGGGACAGACCGTCCAAGCATTTCTGCCCTCCCCCGAAATGCTCTCCAATTACAGACCTACTACTTCCGCCGCTCAGTGCGTTTCGGGGTGCAAAACTGGTCAGCCTTACTCTCTCTCAGTGTTGCAGGAAGGAGACGGCGGTTCAGGCTTTCTCCCCTCAAGACCTGTTTCCATTTTGGCTGCTGCTTACATCATGGGAGACGCTCACGGCTTTCTCCCCATGTCAACCACCCCTACTTATGCACCAGACTGCGCCCCTACTCCAGTTCTCATTGGCCGACCCATCTGTCGAGAGGATGCCTCAAGCCCTCCACTTCTGCTGTTAATGCCATGCCCATCTACACCAGTGCATGACTGCCTCGGGGACCTGATGCTACCATATCCTCCGGGCTGCACACGTATGCAGCCTCTATCATGCTACCTGCACAGCTTGGATTCTCAGCACAATCCAATTTGGCTACAAACTTTAGTTTTGTTGCAACCCATCCTGTTTCGATGGGGTTCATCTTACAGTGGTAAACAGTGCCTTAGAGAATTCGCTCTGCAACAAGAAGTCTCCTCACTTCTATTCAAGGGTGCGATAGAGGAAGTCCCTCCTTCAGACGTGAATCATGTCTACTGCAGTCACTATTTCCTTGTTACGAAAAAGGACGGAGATCCGCAATCTATTTTAGATCTGCGCAGGCTGAATTTTTCTCTTACAAAGGGAAATTCAAAATGTTAACACTGAAAGATATTCTGGCTCAGGAAACCCAAATGCTGCTCACTTTCATATTCAGGTTGTTCAGTGGCACAGGAAGTTCCTCAAGTTCACCTTTGGGGAAAAGGCGTACCAGCACAGGGTTCTTCCCTTCGTTCTGGCTTGGCGCCACAGATGTTCACAAAGAGCATGGATGTTGCTCTGGCCCCATTGAGGCTCCAGGGCATCCATGTGCTCAGTTACCTGAACAATTGGCTCATCTTGGCCCATTCCAAGGAATTGGTGATTTGTCACAGAGACATTCTTCTTCACCACCTTCGATCTCTTGGCCTCAGGTTGAATGCTCAAAAGAGAGTTCTCACCCCTTCTTAGCGGACCTTTTTCTTGGGGGTCCAGCTCAATTTTGTTCTGATGCAGTGTTTGCCCTGCTTCAAGCTAGACCATCACGTTTCGGTGAGCACATGTCGCAGACTCCTGGGTCTCATGGCAGCGACTTCTCCTGTGCTTCCCCTGGGACTTTTCTGTGGTGGATGATGTTCAAAGGAGTTTGTCCCTCGTGGCTGGCCCTCCGTCTACTAAGAGTGACGCACAATTGCTTCGCGCCCTATCGACATGGCAGGACCCTCTCTTTCTTCAGCAAGAGGTCAAGATGGGCACGGTTTGATGTCGCCAGATGATAACAACGGACGCCTCCTTAACTGGTTGGAGCCGCAGTCTTCAAGGGCAGACCGGCTTGTGGTGTCTGGATGAAAGAGTTTCTCTCGTGGTGCATAAACAGCCTAGAGCTGCGACCCATCTTCCTGGCCCTGGTGCATTTCCTCCCAGTTCTGACGAGTTGTCATGTGATCATTAGAACCGACAACATACTGTAAGTGTCTCACATAAACTGCCAGGGAGGCTCACAGACACGCATACTGGACAAGCATGTGCGTCGCCTCCTTCTCTGGGCTCAGGACAAGTTTCTTTTGCTGAGAGCGGTTCACGTCCCCGGGACTTTGAACCTCACAGTGGACTTCCTGTCAAGGCAGAAACTCAAGTCAGGGGACTGGATGCTGAACCGCCTAATGGTGGCTCAGATCTGGGATCTTTTTGGCAGAGTGGAGGTATCTCTTTGCATCACAGGAATTGACATAATGTCCCCTTTGGTTCTACCTAAGTCACCCGGGACCTCTGGGGATAGATGCTTTTCCTCACCCATGGCTGGATTGGAGGCTGTATGTGTTTCCACCAATCAAGTTGATTCCGGTGGTCTTGTGCAGGTTGAGGGAGTGCGTAAATCTGAAAAATGGCAGAAACTCACAGTGGACTTCCTGTCAAGGCAGAAACTCAAGTCAGGGGACTGGATGCTGAACCGCCTAATGGTGGCTCAGATCTGGGATCTTTTTGGCAGAGTGGAGGTATCTCTTTGCATCACAGGAATTGACATAATGTCCCCTTTGGTTCTACCTAAGTCACCCGGGACCTCTGGGGATAGATGCTTTTGCTCACCCATGGCTGGATTGGAGGCTGTATGTGTTTCCACCAATCAAGTTGATTCCGGTGGTCTTGTGCAGGTTGAGGGAGTGCGTAAATCTGAAAAATGGCAGAAACTCACAGTGGACTTCCTGTCAAGGCAGAAACTCAAGTCAGGGGACTGGATGCTGAACCGCCTAATGGTGGCTCAGATCTGGGATCTTTTTGGCAGAGTGGAGGTATCTCTTTGCATCACAGGAATTGACATAATGTCCCCTTTGGTTCTACCTAAGTCACCCGGGACCTCTGGGGATAGATGCTTTTGCTCACCCATGGCTGGATTGGAGGCTGTATGTGTTTCAACCAATCAAGTTGATTCCGGTGGTCTTGTGCAGGTTGAGGGAGTGCGGAGTTCACCTCCTGTTGATAGCCCTTTTCTGGCTGAGTCTGACCCACACATGGTTTTCGGAGCTAGTCTCCCTTCTAGAGCACACCCCATGGGAGATTCCAATCAGGAAAGACCTGATCTCTCAACTCAAGCTATGGGTGTGGCTGATCAAGGGCGATCGGCCGTGACCTCTGGTTCCTGCGGACGTTCAGGAGACCATTTATAATGCTAGGGCTCCTTCTACTAAGAGGCTTTATTCTTCCAAATGGAAGGTTTTTGAGTCGTGGTGTTTGGCTCATGCAGTAGACATTTACATTACATAACATTTACATTTAGTCATTTAGCAGATGCTTTTATCCAAAGCGACTTACAAGTGAGTACAATAGAAGCAATCAAAACCACTTCCGTTTGACATGGTGGCGTGAATGGCTGCATAATCAGTAGCTCCTGATAGTCAGACAGATTTAACCCCTGAAATTCAAATTCTTAACTCGCATTCTGATTTAAAATGATTGGGGGTGCCAAAACAAAGATTCGTAAAGCTATGAATAATCAAACAAAGAGGAATGTGCAAAGTAAAATCGACGACACAGGTTCTTCGCTTGAAAGGGATGCCGATAGTGAAGCGGGGAAAGCTCAGCTAACAAGTGAAGGCGAACAGGCTAAGGCCCACATTGCACTTGAAACTATAAACAGACAAATCATTGACTTTAGAAAAGAAATGAAGACCGAATTGAGATAATTTACAGAGGAATTCAAGAATAGCATGAAACAGGAATTCGCTGTTCAAACAAGAAATAAATGAAAAACTGTCAACGAAGACTAACGAAATTCAAAAACAACAAGACAGGCTTATCGAGGCAGAAAAACACATCGAACAGCTGGAGACATGGTCTATCGAGGCGAACGATGCTCTGATGAAAACACTCCGAAAGAACTGAGAAATGCAAGAGAAACTTACTGACATTGAATCAAGATCATGCAAAAACTATCTATGGAATTCCAGAGGGCACCGAGGATGGAAGTTCAGTCGCTCAGTTTGTGGACGCGCTCCTCAAGAATGAACTAGGACTTGGACATTGGGACATTGATCTCCAAATCCAACAAGCACACAGAGCCGAATCCAAATTCGCCTCCACGACCTATCATTGTTAATTTCCTTCAGTTCGCGGTTAAAGAGACTGTTCTGAAACTGGCTTGGCAAAAGTTGATACAGGTGCAGAGTCGTCCCATTTCGTTCGACCACGACTACGCAACAGAAATAATGCAAAAACATAAAGTATACAATGGCATAGCCTAAAGAAAGTCCTGAAAGAAGAGAAGATACGGTTTCAGACCCCCTTCACGAAAATACGCATCCATTGGAGCAATGGGACACAAACTTATAATACTCCCAATGAAGCGGAGAAAGGCATGATGGGCTGCGGGATCATCAGGAAGTCAGCGAAAAATAACGACGGTGGAAGCGCAACGTATCCCAGAATCAATCCTCAGGAAGAACAGCTGCAAAGCTGCATGACCTGGCAAAGCGCTGGCAACAAAGACTCTGAAAGGAACCTACGAGTTTGACAAAAACGTCAAGAATTCCAATGCATGCTGCCAAAATAACAGAGGAAATGCGAATTGCTGAGCACCTGTTGTGGTCAGAAACACTCATAAAACGTAAGATATCCCCTGTAAAACTAAACAGACTTTGAAACAGTATTCTTGACCGGTTAGGGAGCAATCCAACAATTTACATAATTTGTTTCATTTAATTTTGTTGGACTTTCAACTAGAGTCCGTAGTGAGTAGCATAATTGAGATACGCTGCTTCACACATCTAGGGCGGGCCCCTTCTTCAAGGCTCGCCCTGCATACCTCCAACAGGACTTGTTAGGTGCATAAGTACACCCATTTTTTTCTTTTCTTTTCTTTCTTTTCTTCTTTTTCCCTCTTGTATTCTCATTGTTCTGGAAGTCTGTTTAAAATACACTACAGTTGAAATGTGTTTCTTATTATGTTTGGAAGTTTATGGTTCTCAGAATTTTGTGGGGTATTGTGCTGTTTACTTTTTCAGAGTCAATTTAGTATTTAATGAAGATTATATCACAAAATATAAATGGATTATGTTATCATGCTAAAAGGGGGAAAGTATTAGCTAAAATTACAAAGAAACAGCACAGGTGGTATTTTTGCAGGAGACACATCTTTCACAACAAGAGCATGAAAAGTTAAAGAAAATTGGTTATAGTTTTATATAGCTCCTTTTATGTCCTTTTGTGTCTGCGCTTGCTTGGCTATTTGTTGTGATAAACAGGAAAGTGTGTCCAGCTGAATTCAATTTCCGTTTTATCAAACGGATATAAAAAAGGTTAGTTTACCGCGGCAGCCCTCATGTGAAGCCCTCGTCGTGTGAAGACCAAAGAGTGTAAAGACCATCGACTCTACCGTGCGACTCCACCGGGCAGGGACACCGGGCAAGGGACATAAGTATCGCTTTTTATTTATCCTCTTTCCTACTAATTGTTTCACTTCAGTTTTAGTTTTCTTATAACCAATTCTTACTATGTGTTTCCAGATTACTACTATCACTACCACTCGCAAACCACGCATCACACACTGTAGGTAGCGCAATCCTAACAACCTGCACACTTTGCCTATGTCTGCTAATACACTACTTTCTTTTTCTATTGGTCTCTGGAATTGTCAGTCTGCTGTCAACAAAGCTGATTTCATTACTTCCATTACTAGTCATTTAAGTCTAAACCTCATGGCCCTGACAGAGACCTGGATCAAACCAGAGGACAATGCTACACGTGCGGCACTCTCCAATAATTTCTCCTTTTCCCACACCCCCCGTTTAACTGGAAGAGGTGGAGGTACTGGTCTGCTCATCTCTAATAATTGGAAACTCCTTTACCATCTCTGGGTATCAACAGCTCCTTTGAATCAAATTCGGTTACTATTACCTACCCTCTTAAAATCCATTTTGTAGTTGTTTGTCGACCTCCAGGACCACTAGGAAACTTCGTGGAAGAATTAGATGTGTTGCTCTCAACCTTTCCTGAGGATGGTACTCCCTTAGTTATACTTGGAGACTTCAACATCCACCTTGATAAACCTCAAGCTGTAGACTTCCACACTCTGCTTGCCTCTTTTGATCTCAAGAGAATGGTAACTACAGCTACTCACAAATCAGGCAACCAACTGGACCTTATTTACACACGACACTGCTCCACTGATCATGTGCTGGTTACTCCACTGCACACCTCGGATCACTTCCTACTCACTCTTAACCTCAACATGATTCCTGACACAACACATACCCCTCCACGTCACTTTTCGACGTAACTTACGCTCACTCTCACCCTCCTGGCTATCTGCTATGGTTTCATCTTCGCTTCCTTCCCCTAAACAGTTATCATCTCTTGATGCTAACAGTGCTACTGATACTTTCTGTTCCACTCTGACATCTTGTTTAGACACTTTCTGTCCCTTATCTTCCAGGCCAGCCTGTACCACCCCTTCTGCCCCTTGGCTATCTGATGTTCTCCGCGAACATCGTTCTAAACTCAGGGCTGCAGAAAGGATATGGTGCAAATCACAAAATCCTATTGACCTTAATTTATATCGATCACTCCTCTCTGAATTCTCTGCTAATGTCTCCACTGCTAAAAGAACATACTATCACGACAAAATTAACAATTCTCCTAACTCTCGCATGCTCTTTAAAACCTTTTCCTCTCTCCTTTGTCCTCCTCGTCCCCCTCCTTCATCAACTCTAACAGCTGACGACTTTGCCACATTCTTCATTAATAAAATTATAAACCTCACTGCACAATTCTCCACACCTCAAACTGTCAAACACATCTTACCAGCAAACATACACTCATTCACATCCTTCGCTCCACTCTCTGAGGCAGAAGTCTCTAAACTCATCCTTTCCAGCCATCCTACTACTTGTCCGCTTGATCCTATTCCATCTCATCTCCTTCAAGCCATTTCCCCTGCAGTTGTACCTGCACTCACTCACATCGTTAACACATCCCTTCCCACTGGAGTTTTTCCCTCAGCTTTTAAACAGGCTCGTATAACCCCACTTCTTAAGAAACCCACTCTTAACCCAACTCTTTTAGGGAACTATAGACCAATTTCCCTTCTACCTTTCATTGCAAAAACACTTGAGCGAGTTGTGTTCAACTAAGTCTCTGCCTTTCTCACACAGAACAACCTCCTGGACAGCAACCAATCTGGCTTCAGAAGTGGACATTCAACCGAAACTGCCTTGCTCTCAGTTGTTGAAGCCCTAAGACTTGCCTCCTGTCAACCCTATTGAGAAAGGGCATCTCAGGAACCAGACTCCAGTGGCTTGAGTCTTACCTCTCAGATAGGTCCTTCAAGGTATCTTGGAGAGGTGAGGTATCCAAGTTGCAACATCTAGCTACTGGGATGCCTCAGGGCTCAGTTCTTGGACCACTTCTCTTCTCTGTCTACATGACATCACTAGGTTCTGTCATTCAGAAACATGGATTTTCGTATCACTGCTATGCTGATGACACTCAACTCTACCTCTCATTCCATCCTGATGATCCGACGATAGCTGCTCGCATCTCAACATGTCTAACAGACATTTCTTGCAGGATGAAGGACAGTCACCTTCAACTCAACCTAGCTAAGACAGAACTGCTTGTAGTTTCAGCAAACCCATCACTTCATCACAATTTCACCTTCCAGTTAGACTCATCAACCATAACTCCTTCAAAAACAGCCAGAAACCTTGGAGTTGTGATTGATGATAAGCTGAATTTCTCAGACCACATTGCTAAAACTGCCCAGTCCTGCAGATTTGCTTTATACAATATTAGGAAGATCAGGCCCTTTCTTTCGGAACATGCAACACAACTCCTTGTTCAAGCTCTTGTTCTGTCCAGACTTGACTATTGCAATGCTCTCTTGGCAGGTCTTCCAGCCAATTCCATCAAACCTCTACAATTAATCCAAAATGCTGCTGCAAGATTAATCTTTAATGAACTGAAAAGAACGCACATCACACCTCTGTTCATCAATTTGCACTGGCTATCAATAGCTGCTCGCATAAAATTCAAGACATTAATGTTTGCCTACAAAACCACCTCTGGCTCTGCACCCCTTTACCTAAATTCAGTACTTCAGACTTTTGTGCCCTCTAGAAGCTTGCGTTCTGCAAGTGAACGACGCATTATTGTGCCATCCCAAAAAGGCACAAAATGACTTTCACTGACTTCTTCATTCACTGTTCCCATCTGGTGGAATGACCTGCCCAACTCAATCTGAGCAGCTGAATCCTTAACCATCTTCAAGAAACGGCTAAAAACACATCTCTTGGCACAACACAACAAACCTGGTGTTCTATATCATTTTTGTCAGATAAATAAAAAGTTTATCTGAAAACCTTTCTTCAAAAATCTTCGTTCAGATTTTGGAATTCACTGGATATTGCCTCTCAGAATAGTCTGTCATGACATTATGAAGTCTCGTTGCACATCAATGCTATTTTTGATGAAATTTAAATGAAAGAATGATAGAAAGCATGGATTCTAACTTAATCGCTTCTGATTGGCCACTGCGTTCACAAAATCAACAGATATGTCTG